>JAMKCH010062580.1:0-12469 GCA_023653785.1 Ophioderma brevispina
TTGAAATAATAAAGTTGAGTATTATGCCTTCAGTCTTCGTCAGTGGCCTTGAGAATGGGTCTGCAAGCAAACACCCTCAATACAACATCAACTAACTTAAGCAGAAGCAGGGCAAAAAATCATTGCATAATTTTCCCCCCGCTAACTGTGAACAGCATGTAGAACAAACAATGAAAACTTTTTCACTCGCCTAAAAGTGTATGGATTTTTTAATTTCTTTAAGGAACCATTTTGTATCCTAGTCAGGAACCTGCTAGGATAACAAATGTTCCTTAACCACCTGAGGTCTACCTACCGGCCGATTTGATTGGCTAGATACCCCAAAAACCCAATTATAACCAATCAGAAACATGTAAGACACCTTAAATGTTTGTACAGATATATGATAGGTCTATTTTGATGGTTTCTCAAAGCTTATAACATCCTGATATATCATGTAATGAGCCCAATTCAGAGATACTGGTAAAAAAAGGTGGTAGCCCCAGGGGGTTAAAAAATAATTTAATGGGGTGTTTTTTTTTAAAAATCAGATATTTACATGTTTGTATTACAATGTCCCATATGAGCTCATATGAATGCCACATTTGCATTTCCCTGTGTCCATTTACGACAGAAATATTAGCTACAAATACAAAATTAAGAATTTCTTATTTACTAAGTAGATCTGCCCGGGAGGGTTGGACACAGCATGGGAGGCTCCGGTGGACGCTCCCCCCCCCCCGAGATTGCAAATTTAGGAAAAACAGGTTTTTTTTTTTGCACAAAAACTTACTGCGGTTTAACCAAAATGAGTTTCATTTTGTACTGTTTCGTCGTCGTCGCGTCGCGCCCCCCCCCCCATGCTGTACCTTTCGCTCCTCCTATGATTTTAACCCTGGCGCCGCCCTGGAACAACAACAAGCAGTTCAATGATATAAAACTCTGCACTTTTTTGGGTGGAGGGATAAGGCGTGGATCACAAACCCAGGGAGGGGGAGGGTTTGTCAGTTTTGGGTTGGGTAGGGACATGCCTCTGAGAGTCTAGGACTCATATCATATCAATATTTTGCCAAAAAAGAGGACCATAAGCTATACCAGAAGTGCAAATTTTAGTTTAAAACCAATTTTAAACCTAAATTTGGAAAGTTTGAAAAAAAAATGAAAAAATGACCCATTGCTATAGCAATTGACAAAAAAGGGGTCATTGATCCTACCAGAAGGCTGCAATTAGAAACTATGATTGTGGCACATCCATGTATATGATGGCCATTTGTGTTGAGTATCCCCAATCACAAAATGTCCCTTTTAATAAATAAACTTTACTTATTTCAGCCAACAATTTTCAACTAGTTTCAGAAGGAAAGCTTTAACCTTGAACTTCACATGCACCCCCAATCAATGGCCAGTGATCACTTATCTACAGTGTGTTTGCTATGAGATGGAACATGACATTTATACAAGTACATTGATTTAACACAAGAGGAGACCAAGGTCATAATCCACCATATTGTAAACTCACATAGGGGGGCCCCCCCAAAAAAAAACAAGTTTGTCTCAGAAGAAATGTGAAAAATGCCTAATGCAAAATGCGGGTTTTTTTAGAAAAAATGCAATGCGAAATGCGGTTTTTCTTTTTTTTATGCTTTTTGGCCCACTTTTTTTTTTCACTTTGTTTCCATGTCGCTCGCGGCCGAATTTTCATTTTTTTCTGAAATTTTTTACAAAAAAGATTTCAAGTGAGTAAAACCTAAAAAAAAATATTCGGTCAAAACCAAATTTAAACATCTGCGGCCGGTCTTCTGAGACAAGTTGTTTTTTTTTCTTGGCCTAACTATACTATATTTTGTCATATTCCTGGAATATATCTTGCTTGGACAATGTTGACAAATCCAGAGCCAAGAATGGGTCATGTTTATAACTTCTACTGATAAGTTGAGGAAATCAAGTCATTGTCTTTTACACTTGGTCCTTATTGACCCACTCTCTCTGACCAGTAATCCTCCATAGGAAACCAAACGACAAAGAGAATTGTCAGTGATGATGCGTGTCTAATGGTTAGACTCTTCACAGTCATAACAAACTGACAGTGTTCATTAACTTCATTGTAACCAACAAAGTACATAAGGCCAAGGCCAAGTAAAAAAAACTGTTTAGCATACAGGTTAGTGAAAATGTGGGAGGCCTCTATTGTTTTTTTTATCCCAACAACCTGAAAATAATCCATATTTAACCCTACATTTGGGGGGTGGCACTCATACAAGGCTGTCCCACAAAATGTTAACACTCGGAACACAGGCATTTATAATAAAGAAGTACGCATGTCTTGTTGATATGCTCTTAATCTAACTAATACTTTATTTGCCCGTTCATTTTCATTTCAATGTAATATGTCAAAACAAAAGATATACTTCGTCAAAAGGAGAGTACCAATTTTCGGATTGGTCCGATTTGCAGTGGTTACATTTGTAAGAATGTGTGAAACATGATTTTGTAACAACTCATATTGGTTTATTGATTGTGTTATTGATGGTCAACCGTAACCTATTGAAGATATGGCATCCATTTAACTCCTTATTGTCATAAGTGTGATTATTGTCCTTATGATCAGCAATATCTTCGTATTTTTCAAATATTTAATCAGCAGAATTCACTTTATAGCAGAGTTAGCCCTATTAAATCGCTCAAAATTACCCAAAATGGTTACACCAAAAACCAAATTAAACCAAACAACCATACACTTCTTTATTGGATTTCCCAAGAACATCTATGATTCTACATAGCAGAATCACACAAAACACGAAGTAAACAACAAAAACGAAAGATAAACTACTGATAATAAGCCTATATGGACTAATAAAGCAGGCAGAATTGGAAATAAGACACCAGTGGCAGGCCATACAGATCCATGGACCAGAAAGCAAGACCTCAGGAGCCAACATTTCTCTTTTTAGAAGAGCAGTTGTTGTAGATCCACCAAGGATGAACTTTGGTAAAACACGGTGGCAGGATCTTTAGGTCTTTCTTATGATATAGAACAACAACAGCAAATCTATTTGTTTTCTTTTAAGATTGAAAAAAGATGTGCTATGAAGCCAAATGCATTCATGTTGCATCATGCATTTCAAGTGTTTAGGCCAAATCTGACCAAGTTGATTGTGCCCTCTCCTAATTGATGAAGATATCTTTTGTTTTACGTATCGGATTGGAAGGAAATAAATGCATTTAAAGCTATTTTAATTGGCTTTAAAGGGATACCAAACAAAGACCCATGCTTACATTTCTTTTTATCAAATGTCGTCGTTCCGAGTGTTTACATTTTTTTGGACAGCCTGTAAGTATATGAACATGGTTTCAGATTCGACCTAGGTTTTTAAGTGCCAAAGTGTAAAAAAGTGAAGGGTGCTAAAACAATGGAACAAAACATGTTTGCTAGTTCAAAATTTGGTGTAGAATCCAAATCTGAATCAAAAATGCAAACTGTTGGGTGCGTTACGAGATATCACATTTTGGGGGTATTGCACAATGCCGAGTCCCAAAGAACCTATGTATTTGCGAAAATTGCAATCTTTGCTTTGAAAAAAAAAAATTCTCAAATATTTGCAGTTGAAATCCAAAATGTAAACTATATTCTTGTGGAAATGTTTTGGGCATAATCGCTTAACTTTTCAATCATTGTCGCCCTTTTTCATATTTTTTCGCAGGCTTCTCGAAACGCTCAATTTTTAGGTAAAATTTGGATCCGCAAATTGAAAAAAAAAAATTTCCTTCTCAAATTTTAGAACAGGTGAAAAAAAGTTAATGCCATAACTTGTAGGGACTTGAATTGGGCATAATCGATTAATTTTTTCAAGCCTCTAGCTCTTTTAGTTTTTACGTATTTTTTTTCCGCGCACCTGGACAAAATCAGGGGTAGGGGAAACCTTTTTTTGTATTTTTTGGAATTATTCCTATACCTGAGATGAACCAAGTTAGGTATCCATTTGAAGCTCATGAAATTCTGAATAAATTGACATAAAATCATCACTGTGACCCTTCCTTTCCAGAGAGGTGATTGTGCAAAGCAAATTTTTGTTCGAAAGTGCTAAATTTTTGAATGTCTTTGTCACGGGACCATGTCAAATTTGAATGGTTTCTGGTGTGACAAATTAATGAACCACATTTATAAACAATACTTGAATCCAGAAGTTAGTACCTTTAACTGAATTTAACATTATAAAGGGGGTCAATATATGTATATGGTAGACTCTGCAAGTATTCAAAGTTGTAGGGTAGGGTCAAAATTTTTGTCACCCTAAAAGTGGTGATTTTTGGACACAATCGTCCACAAATCCATTTTTTGGTCTCAAAACAGTATGATCGAAGGGTTTTTTGGATTAAAAATTCAATATCTAGGAACAATTTACCCTAAAAAGAACACTTTAAAAATTAAACATGGTTATTTTTGCTCCTCTAGATTTTGTTCGCACTATGGCACTAAAACCTCATTCATCCCCTGAAACCATTCATATATGAAATCAATATAATAGTGTGACGGTTGGTGCTGTCTTCCAAACCAAGATCATTCGATGACGGGATTCCAAAAATCGTAGTCTTGGGGGGGGCGATAAAACAGCAAAATGCCGCCTCACAATTGGGGTTTTTCAAGGTGATATATTATTTGTAAATTTTCAAAAAAATTGAGGTCTTTTGTTAAAAATTTTCAAAATTTCCCCCAATAGGGGTGTTTTGGGTGACAGCCATATAATTTTTAAAATTAGATGGTGTCTTGAGTTGTGCGAGATTTAAGACACTATAGTGATTTATCAGAAAGCGTAGAAATATTTGGAAATTTTGCAGAAATACTAAGGTGAAGGATAAGTTTTGTAGAATTCTCTAAGTTACTTTTTTTTTTTTTTCCAAAAGTTTTTTTTTTTTTTTTTAAAATAACAAAATGGCAGTGTTCCATCCAAGATACGATTCTGCAGTCAATTATGTGCTGTAAGTAAGTGCCGTACGGACAGTATTCCTAAAATTTCCGATTTGTCCTTACTAGGTTGCTTCTTGTCTTATCTGTTGCATGGTATGTTACGATACCTGTAGTTTGATACCTACATGCAAAACTCTGATTTTTGATATTTTTTTTTTAAATTTGTCTGATCCGCAAATCCTGTATATGCTTTATTTAAACAAAATATGGGGTCATTGGGTAAGGACTGTGCCTGAATTGGGGCCTTAAAAACCGCCTTCCATATGCGTCACCTCCAAACAAGTGCCCCCCCCTCCCCCCGGCAAACATTGCACTTCGTGAAAAATAAACCAAGAGTGCCGTTGTTTTGGGTACACAAGTTGACGGAACTACAACATTCGTTTACCAAGTAGGTCCCATGCATCCCTGAGAATTCTGTAGGCATAAGTTTGCTCGATGGAAAAAACATCCAAGGCCCATATTTTCCCAACGTCCAAATGATACACACGCAGAAAACTGATGAGTTGATGACCTCTCCTTCCTCCTCCCCAACCATATCAATCCCATTACGACCCTGTATGTATGTCTACCCGTAAGACAACAGCTGTTTCCGTAAGACAACACTGTTTCGTAAACAAAGCTGTTTCCTTAAAAACAGCTGTCCTAAGACTAACACAATCATTCAGACCAATTTTTCAGCATTTTCCATAGGAATTTTAAGCCTATTTCATTTCCAGAGACCCCACCCCTTTTAGTTAAAGAATCGTTTCTGCTTAAATGTACTTCAATACCACCTCAATTTGATGAAAATCGAGGTCCAAAGCCCTTGTTACTGGCAACCTCTACCAGATTTCTATTCCAGAGAACTACATTTTATACCAAATCAGTTCTCCTTGATGGCACACAGTCTTTCCCTAATAAATGCTGAAGTACTGCTCCGGGCCTAGTTGCGGCTGTGTCCTCTCAAAAACTGAGTGGATTTTTAATGAAATTGTCCACTTAAGGGGGAATAAGCAGCGTTTTACTCTCCGGGACATCAACAAACATCAAATGTGTATTTTGGGGGGTATTTTTCGTTTAATGGGATGATTGCTGCATAACCGGAAAGTGGGATGGTTTAAATCCGTGTATTAAAGACTGTCTTTAAGACACGTAGAGCTTTCGTTTTGTTTTTCCCTTTGTCGACATTTTGGTAAATCATAAAACAAACCCAATGGCTGCCTTGTCGACATCATCTTTTGAATGCCATTCCTCATTTTTTTTTAATATACTTATATTCGCACATTGAGCACTTTTAATGGAAACAAATTACCTCACTTTGACCTTCCAACTACACACTTTACTAGCCTGGGCCCATTGGAGTTTTGGTTGAACTTCTACGCAAAGGGCCCAACTTTCTGGGGGTCATTGGGCATTTATTAGTGATATATTTAACAAAACTATTTCCACCACAGATTTCACTTATTGAAGATGTTACTGGGGTGACGTAAAAAAGTATGGTTTAAATTCAATATTCCATAAATCAATAGGCATTGCATTACATTATTTTGATTGCTGGAATAGGCCCCTTGTTACAAAAGTGATAAGGTTCCTCCATGAATATTTGTTGTCGACATTTTTCCATGGGTGTCGCCATGCCAGGAAGAAGTAGCCATTGTCGCCAACTTTGTCGAACATGCCTTGTCGATACCATCCCTAAAGACATGGGCAGTAACTTTGTTTTATCCATTCTTTAATGTGTGTTCAAAATTTCGTCTTGAAATAAAAAGCCTTTCACTGTGAAATATTCGAGAATTTGTAAGCGTACTTTGTCACCACGCCTTATATTTTTACCTCAAACACAACTGTTATTGAGCTTTGGTTTATTTTCTGCTGGTGTAAACCACGATCAGCGGTTTAGTGTAGTTTTGAGACGCTGTCCACTGTAATGTCACTTTGTGGGAGACGCATTACAATTTCCCCTTCATCAAATACTTTTCATTTTCACTATTTGGTGTTTTTGTTCAGTTTCATACTTTAAAGTAGTTATATGAAATTGTACATCTATACTTACTTTGATAACCTAACGCGGCCGAGATGCAATGTGAGCCAACGAAAACGTGGTTCCGTTCCGGAAAATGTTTCTCGTTGCATCTCGGCCCCCCCCGTCAACAACTATTTTTTGTCGCTCAAAAATGACTCGCATTGGCCCTCATTGCATCTGGGCCATCCTTACCGGAAAATGACGCATGTTTTTTTTCGTTGCATTTGGGCCGTCTTCCGGGAAAATGACGCGATGTTTGTTGTTGCAATCTGGGGCATCTTCCGGGAAAATGACGCTAATGTTTTCGTTGCAATTTGGGACGTCATTCCCAGAAATGATATGCCGATGCTTTTTCACTGCATTTCCGGACGGTTTTGCCTCAGAAGGCGCAAGGCTTTTCATCAGCGGGTGGACACTGTGTAACAATGGCCCATAGACAAGTTTCTTCGATTTCGTGGTGACTAGAGCGACACCCATTTCGATAAGCTATTTTTTTAATTATGCCAAAACGCATTCAATGACGTACAAACCGGGCATGACGTAGCAGATAGCGTCGGCCACGCACGACTAGGAATGTAGCGTAATAGCGCCACTCACGACTGACGAACTTATAAGCTAAAAATTTCATGCAGATCATTGTGCAGTACGCATCCATTCTTTATTTATTTATTTATTATCCCTGTTTTTATTGCATTCGCAGGCGATTTCCTCTTGCATCTGGGACGATCTTCGGAAAGGCGCGATGTTTTTTTTCGTGCATCTGGGCCGTCTTTCGAGAAAATGACGCAATGTTTTTTCGTTGCAGCATTTGGGACCCGTCCTTTCCGGGAAAAATGACCGATTTTTTCGTTGCATCCCGTTATTGACTTTACGCTTATTCCTGTGCCGGGAAAACGACCGAGAAGCAAGAAAACGCAACTTTGGCTCCTCGTTGCATCTGGGCCGTTAAAATAAAAATAGATTGCCTTTCTTTTGCATTGGGCCGTTCCGTCGGCAAAACGTCCCGGTCCGGGTTAGGGTAATAAGCTAAAAACAATTGCATTTCTTTTTTGATTCTCTCCCAATACGGCTGCTTATTACTTTAAAGCTTCCACTTGATTGTAATGCTTCTGCAGGTGGGTGGGGGGGCGGAGGAGGTAGTCATCAAATGACCCTATTACAGGGATGGTGTTTTCCTTTTCATCAGCCTTCGGGTAAATTTCAGTGACCTCATTTTGCATCTATTTTTGGTGTAGAAATCTGTAGAAAGTCATCACTCGTTAATTTTTGTCTAAACTCTTTTGGACAATTAAGCCATTTACTCACTCTGGAGCCCATTCTAAAATTTGATATCTAAAGCAAGTTGTTCTGTCTCCTGTGTCTTATCCGCTTGCATATGGAGATAGATTTTTTGAAGTTCAGTTCTAATGCTTTTCTAGATCTCATTTGGACGCAGCAGTTCAAAACAATGGGGTTCAATAACTAACCTCTTTTAGTATTCCTCAGTAGGTGTTTTGTGCAAAACCGATTGCAGTCCGATCACTACTGGAAACCGGTACCCCAGTAAATCTCCTGACTGGGAGTCTGGTATTTTTTCAACATGGTCTTCCTTTAGACCTGTGTTTAAACCAGGTTATCCTACATGAGTGGACCTTTTCCTTCCAACATACTCTAAAAGGGTGCGTCAATGGATGAGAAATTCCTCATCATGGGCCAGAACGGCCCAACCATGAGGATTTTCTCACTGTTACCATTTAACTTTTACAGTATTTTGAAACAAAAGGTCCACTCTTGTTAGACTAACCTGTTTTAAACCCAGTCTAAAGAAGACTCCTGTAGAAAATACCAGACTACCAGTCAAGGAGATTTACTGAGGTACCTGTTTTCCAGTGATCGGACTGATCGGTTGCACAACACCTACTGAGAAATACTAAAGAGGTTAGTTATGAACCCCTGTTTTGAACTTGCCTGCTGTCCAAATGAGGAATCTATAAAAGCATAGACTGGACTTCAAAAAATCTTATCTTCCATATGCAAGGTAATACACAGAGACAACTTGGGTTCAGATATCAAATTTTAGAATTTGGGCTCCAGATTGCGTAATAGGCCTTACTTTTTCCAAAAGAGTTTAGACAAATTTGAAAGTGATGAAATTTCTACAGCTTCTACACAAAAATTAGCATGCAAAATGAGGCACTGAAATACCATAAGGCTAGAAATGCACAACACATCCCCTGTAATAGGGTCATTTGTATTGACTACCTCCTCCCTCCCCCCCCCACCTGGCAGAATGCATTACCATCAAGTGGAAGCTTTAAAGTAATAAGCAGCGATAGTTGTGGAGAGAATAAAAAAGAAATTGCATTTTTTTTAGCTTATTAAACCTACCCCGGACCGGTCGTTTTGCGACCGACGGTCCCAAATGCACAAAGGCAATCTATTTATTTTTAAACGGCCTCGATGCAACGAGAGCCAAAGTTGGCGTTTCATTGCCATCTCGGCCATTTTGTTTTTTTTTTTTTTTTTTTTTTTTTTTCCAGGCACTGGAAGAGCTTAAAGTCAATAACGGCCAGATGCAACGAAAACATCGCGTCATTTTCCCGGAGACGGCCCAAATCAACGAAAACATTTGCGTCATTTTTCCCGAAGACTGGCCCAGATGCAACTAAAAACTCGCGCCATTTTTCCGAAAGACTCCCGATGACACCAAGGAGAACTCGCGTTGCGAATGCAATAACAGGGATAATAATAAATAAATACATAATGGATGCGTACTGCCACTGATCTGCATTACATTTAAAAAAAATAGCTTAATAGTTCGTCAGTCGTGAGTGGCGCTATTAAGCTACATACGTCGTCTTGGCGCATATTGCTACGTCATGCTCCGGTTACGTCATGATGCGTTTATGCATAATTAAAAAATAGCTTATCGAAAATGGTGGCGCTTATCACCATCGAATCGAAATTGTCTATGGGCATTTGTACACAGTGTCACCCTCCTGATACAGCATTGCGCCTTCTGCGGGCAAACCCGTCCGAAATGCATTTAAAAGCATCGCATCCTTTCTTGGAGTGACGTCCCAAATGCAACGCAAAACATCGCGTCATTTGTCCGCGGAAGATGGCCCCGATGCAACGAAAAACATCGCGTCATTTTGCCCGGAATACGGCCCAAATGCCGAAAACATCGCGTCATTTTCTCGGTAAATGGCCCAGATGCAATGAGGGCCAATGCTAGTCATTTGCGCGACAAAGAATAGTTGTTGACGGCCGAGTGCAACGAGAACATTTTCGACCGGTACCACGTTTTCGTTGCTCTCATTGCCTCTCGCCGCGTTAGGGTTTAATCAAAGATAAGTATAGATGTACAATTCAATATAACCTACTTTAAAGTATGAACTGACAAACACCAAATAGTGGAAAAAATGAAGTATTTGAGGAAATTTAATGCCGTCTCCCACAAGGAGACATACATTGACAGCGTCTCAACATCTACACTAACAGCTGATTGTGGTTTACACCAGCAAAAACTAACAAGAATTCATCACATTTGTGTTTGATGTAAAAACTTACAGGCCGTGGTGCACATAATTACCTACCAATTCTCGAATTCACAGTGAAAGGCTTTTTTATTTCAGACGAATTTTGATACACACATACAGAATCGGATAAAAAGCACTGCAATGTCTTTAGGGCTGGTATCGACACGGCGGTTCCGACAAGTTTGGGCGACATGCAGTTCTCCTGGCCTTGCGACAACGATGGAAATTTGTCGACAACAAATATTCAGGAGGATCCTTATCACTTTTGTAACCAGCCTAATTCAGCAATCAAAATAATGTAATTCCAACTTGCCTATTGACTTTTATGGAATCTTGATTAAACCAACTTTTTTACTTTCCACCCCTGTACCCTCTTTCAATAAGGAATCTGTGAAAATAGTTTTTTGTTAAATATATCACAATAAATACCCAATGACCCCCCGACGTTGGTCACTTTTGCGTAGAAGTTCAACGAACCTCCCAATGGGCCCAGGCTAGTAAAAGTGTGTATTTGAAAGGGTCAAAGTGAGGTAATTACTTTTCAATAAAGTCTCCAATGTTTGCGATATATAAAGTTATTAAAACAAAATTGAGGAATTTGGCTTCAAAAGATTGATTGTCGACAATTGTCGCCATCGGGTTTTAATGATTTTTAAAAAAAAAAAAAAAAAAAAAAAAAAAAAAAAAAAAAATCCTGTCATTTTTTTTAAAAGAAGTCTTTAATACACGGATTTTTTAAAAACCATCCACTTTCAGGTTATGTTAGAACATTCATGGGCCATTTGAAGAAATACCAAAATAACAAATTTTGCTGTTTTTTGTGATGTCCCGGATGAGTAAAAAATCGCTCGCTGCTTATTCCCTTTAAAGTGAAATTTCATTAAATCCGCCCCCCCACTCTCAGTTTTTTGATATGACACCAGCCAGCAACTAGGCCCCTGGAAGAGTACTTCAGCATTTATTAGGAAAGAACTGTGTCCATCCAGGAGAACTGATTTGGTATAAAATGTAGTTCTCTGGAATAGAAATCTGATAAGTTTTTGCCAGTACAATGGCTTTGGACCTCGATTTTCTCAAATTTTGAGGTAATTTGAAAGTAATTTAAGCATAAACAGATTCTTAAAGTTAAAAGGGGGGGTCTCTGTAACTGAATAGCTTAAATTTCATGGAACTGACTGAAAATTGGTCGGTCGAAAATGATTGTGTTAGTCTACGAACATACTGTTTTCTTACACGGAACACTGTTGTCTTACGGACAGCGTTTTCTTACGTAACAGCTGTTGTCTTACGGGTAGCAACATACATAACCAGGGGGGCGTTAACTGGGATTGAATTGTGTTGGGGAGGGAGGACTGAGATAGGGTCTCAACCATAACATCATTTATTCTGGGTGTGTATCTTTGGCCAGTTTGAAATATGGCATTTGATGTTTTTTCCATCGCGCAAACTTATGCCTACAGAATTCTCAGGGATGCATGGGACCTACTTGGTAACTGCATGTTGTAGATCCGTAACTTTGTGTACGCACACATACAAGCACTCTTGGTCTTATTTTTTTCATTCAACGAGTGCAACTGTTTGCCCGGGGGAGGGGGGGGGGGCAACTGTTTGGAGGTTACGCATATGTACAGGCTGTTTTTAAGGCCCCACTTTCACACCGTCCTTACCCAATGACCCCATATTTTTGTTTAAAGGCCTATCCATTGATTTGCGAATCAGAAAAATTTAAAAAAAAATCAATCAAAAATCAAGATTTTTTGCATTATGTATCACTACAGGTGTCGTAACATACCATGCAAAAGATAAGACCAGAATCAACCTAGTAAGGACAAAATCGGACATTTTTAGGGCATTACTGGCGCGTCGGCACTTACCTACAGCACATAATGAATGCAGAATCGTATCTTGAACACTGCATTTTGTTCCTTTTTTCTGTCACATCTTCATTTGAAACAAGTAACTTATGAGAATTCTACAAACTTATCCTTCACCTTTAAGCTA
>JAMKCH010062586.1:0-24661 GCA_023653785.1 Ophioderma brevispina
AAATCCTTGGCACTTCGCCAGGGAGTTAAGTCCCCTCACCAGATGGGGATAAGCGCAAACCACGCCCAAAAGGATTTTTCGGCGGCCGATATCATCTTTCTCACTCTCTTCTCTCTCAACCGGATTTTTGTCCCATTCAGCGATCTCCTGGAAGGGATTAAGAGAGAAAAACTCCGCAAACATAGTCCAGGGGACGCGCCTGTTGGTCGGCGTCAAAGGTCGGCCACTCGGCATGTACCGAGAAACACGTTGTCGTCTCACCGGGGTCACATGTGGCGCCATCCAGTTCGGTTCCCGTATAAGGGTCCTGCAAGTCATCCGGTCCTCGCTTCGGGTCATTTTCTTCCTCGTCTATGTACTCGGAACCCTGCTTCTGTCGACGGCGGGCTGGCTTGCGCGGGATCATCAGATAAAAATCCCTCTGATCCTAAAGGCTCGTCAATGTCAGAGGCGGCTCTACTCGGTTCCATCGTCAATGCCGCAGCTTCATCAACGGGTCCTCATGTCATCAGGCAAGACTATCTTGGGAATGACAATGCTAAGTTGCTCCCTTCTTGGCAGGATAGCCTTGCACGATGAGCTTGATGCTACCGGGCCCCCTTTCCCCGGCTCCTTTGGCCTTCTGGGCTTCGGCTTTTGGCACAGCAGGTCGGGTGAAGAGCGCCGGCTCCGCTGATGAAGTTGATGCACCGGATCTTGCTGCGCGCTTTGCTGTCCCTACCTGCTTCATATCGCGCAGCATTCCATGGCGCGGTCGGCTGTCATTGCTGCCGCACTCTCCCCGATATCCCCCCGCGCTTCTTAGACTTCTTTTTCGGCTTTCTCTATTCCTCTTCTTCCCAAAACCAACCGAGTCCAGCTCTTCCTCGGTGGGGGCACTCCTGAACTTATACGTTGATATTCCCATTTTGCTAGACTGATACAGATCGCAGGCGATCGCTCCTTTTATACCCAGCAAAGTTTCCCGCCACGAATCATCACGTTCCTACAGTTTCCCCGCATGCTAATCATCAGTGCCTACAGTTTTTCCCGCACGATCATCAGTGCCGCGTATCACTTGACGGTATGACTGACGTTATCACGGAGAAAAGTTTATGCGAAAAAGAAAAGAACACAAAAATTGCTTACCACCTTGAGTGGGACTCGAACCTGGAAAATCCGGATCCTAGCGCCATCTGATACCTTACCTTAAAACTGATCGCATGTTGGTTATAATTTTATACATTGGAATCAAAGGTATGGTCACGTGTTGGAACCGGTCGGTCACGTGATGGAAACGGACCTTTTTAAAAGTCCAAATTTCCTTCCAAAGTGACTATTTCCGGTGAAATTCGCATGCAGCCAGCTTTCCGTATAAATCCAATTTTTAAGATTTGACAAATATCTACATTTGAAAATGGAAAAATGTCCGGGGTCGAAAAATTGACTAAGTCCACTTTTGAAAAAATGATAAGTCCAGAGCGGACCACTGTCTCGGTCTTTAGCGGGAAATTGGCCCTAGATCCAACAGCCACCGCTTTAAGAAGGGTAAAAAAAAAACTAAGTCCGGACTTGTCGCTTCCTTGATCTTTAGCCGGAAATCGCCTCTACATGCGTGTAACTGGGTCGCTCCGTACTTAGTCCAATTTTTCAAAGTCCCACTGCCGTGTCCCGACCACGTAGAGTATTAAGCCCCCAATAGTATACGTTTTGGTCGCCGCCCACTTAGAGGAGAGCCATCCGAACACCACTTTCACTGAACCACATCATCACTTAACCACCACCGACCGGCATGGGACTGCGATTAGAAATGGGCAGCCCGCCACTCTCTCTGCATCATGATGTTTTTTTTTCCCTTCAAACCCATTTTACTTAGTTTGCGGAAACCGGCAGGTGGCCAACATTTTTTAGTAAGCTCCGGGTGACTCCCTTGCGAAGAAGTGGTGGCGAATACACCGCACGATCCAAACGTTAGCCCGGGCACGGCAGCGAACCTTTTCAAAAAGTAGGCCACGGCACTTTCCGCTGACCAAGAAAGTGGTCTGTCTCTGGAATAGTTTCATTTTTGAAAAGTCAACATGCAGTGGCCCGGCTACGTATGCCGTGGCCCGGCTAGTGGACTTTTCACCTAAAGATCTAGGGCAAATTCCCGCGCACAAGAAGCGGTCCGCTCTGGACTTAGTTCATTTTTTTGAATGTCTACATGCCGTGCACAGGCTTTGTGACATGCTTTTCACGTGGCAGAATGGCCACGGCATGTAAACAGTGTAGTTTTGGCCAAGCTATACCGGTAATCTACTCCAGAACTAGAAATCACTAAGTGGCCCGGCTACGTGAATGTGCCGTGGCTCCGGCTAGGTGACTTTTCAGCCTTAAAGATCTATGGCAACTTTCCCGTTAACAAGGAAAGGGTCCGCTCTGGACTTAGTTCATTTTTGAAATGTCCCTACAATCCGTGGCAAAGGTTTGGTGACTTTTCCACGTGGCAGGGCCCGGCATGTAAAACAGGCGTAGTTTGGCCAAAAGCTACCGTAATCTACTTCAGAACTAGAAATCACTAAGTTTACCCGTTCAAGTGGGACTAGATCCTTTGGTGAAAAGTCACCTAGCAGGGCCACGGCACTAGCCGGGGCACGGCATGTTGACTTTCAAAAATGAACAAAGTCCAGAGCGGACCGCTTCCTTGGTCAGCGTAAATCGATCTAGATTTTATGAACCCACTCTTGGGGGAAAAGTCACGTGCCGGGCTCACGGCCATGTTGACTTTTAAAAATTTAACTACAGTCCGGAGCGGACCGCTTACTTGGTCAGCGGTAAATCGCTCTATATTAATTACACCCAAACTCGTGGGTGTAAAGTCACGTAGTCGCCGCACGTCCTATCACGTAGCCGGGCCACGGCATGTAGACATTTCAAAATCAAAACGAATAAGTCTCAGAGCGGACCGCGTATTTGTGTCATAGCGGTAAACACCGGGTTAGCGGGCAGGAAGAAATTCGCCTCCCTTGGCCAGCGTGGCAGCGAAATCCGCAAATGACCCGTTCCTGGTAATTAGCGGCAAAATCTCGCTAAATCTAACTACTCAGTCATGGGTACAAAAATGAACGTCCAGCGTACCGCTCCTTAGTATTTACCTGAAAGTGGCCGCTTAGACTTACAGAGTTGATGTGTTGCTGAAAGCGTTCGGCCTGTTACGGCTGTTTGGATGGCCGCGATAAATCGAATGCGCGTGGCCTACATGGAGGATTTTGTCCCAACTTTAAAAGTGGGTAAAAGTTGGGTTTTTAGGATTTTAGGGATATATATATAATATATATTGAGGGGGGGGCACACCGTACATAGTGTCACATAAATCAGTGTGCTGTAATTTTTGTGCCTGTTTACGAAAATAAAACACAAAATACGAATCAGAAGAGGTAGCGAATTTTGTACGTCATATTAGTAACACTAATTATAATCACCGTTCAACATCAAAGATTTTTAAAAATCGCTAAGCCGAGAGATTTTAAACTTTTTTAAAAGAGGGTAGTAGTTAAACCTCTCTTACTGCGTCGAGGGACAAGTCTAAATCATGTAATATCTATAAATGACCCTGTTCATTTAAATATCAGTGTTCTTATTGAATCTTGTACAGAACTTCGAAGGATATGTCGTTTTCACTGACCAACAAAGCAATAAATCACTAACCACAAACCGACCGGCGTGGGACTGCGATCAGAAACTGGCAGCCCGGCACATCTCTCTGCATGATGTTTTTTTCCCTTCAAACCCCTATTTTAAGTTAGTTTTTGCGGAACCCCGCAGGTGCCAACATTTTTTTTTAAGTAAGCCTCCGGGTGACCCCTGGCGACAGAAGTGGTGGCGATACCGCACGTCCAACGTTAGCCGGGACCACGGCAGCGAACCTTTTCAAAAAGTATGGCCGCCACGGCACTTTCCGCTGACCAAGGAAACGGTACGCTCCTGGACAATAGTTCTTTTTCAAAAGTCACATGCGTGGCCCGGCTACGTGAATGCCGGGGCCCGGCTAGGAGGTGACTGTCACCTAAGATCTAGGGCAACTTCCCGCTGAACAAGAGGAATGCGGTACGCTCTGGACCTAGTTCATTTTTGAAATGTCTACATGCCGCGGCAAGCTTGGTACTTTTCCACGTGGCAGGGCCGCACGGCATGTAACATGTAGTTTTGGCCAAAAGCTACCGGTAACTACTTCCAGAACTAAAATCACTAAGTGGCCCGGCTACGTGAATTCCGTGGCCCGGCTAGGTGACTGTTCACTTAAAGATCTTAGGGCAACTTCCCGCTGACCAAGGAACGGTCCCGCCTTCGGACTTATTCATTTTGAAAATGTCTACATCGCCGTGGCAAGTTTGGTGACTTTCCCGTGGCAGGACCAAGGCATGTAAACAGCGTAGTTTTGGCCAAAAGCTATCCCCGGCCGGTATCACGTCAGAACTAGAAATCGATCACTAAGTACCCTTTTCAAGTGGACTAGATCTTTTGGGGTGAAAAGTCCCCTACCGGGCCAGCGGCACGTACCGGGGCACGGCATGTTGACTTTTCAAATGAAACAAGGCCAGAGCGGACCGCTTCCCTTGGTCAGCGGTAAATCGCTCTAGATTATGAACCCAACTTCTTGGGGAAAAGTCCACGTAGCCGGGCCACGGCATGTTTGACTTTTAAAATTAACGAGTCCAGAGCGACCGCTTCCCGTGTCAGCGGTAACTCGCTCTAGATTATAAACCCAACTCTTGGGTGAAAGTCACGTAGTCGGGGCCACGCATGTCACGTAGCCGGGCCCCTGCATGTACACTTTCAAAAACGAACTAAGTCCAGAGCGGACCGCGTATTTGGTCATAGAGTAAAAGCCGGTTACGGCAGGAAGAGTCCAGCGCCCTCACTTGGCCACGGGCAGCGAAAGCCGCAAAGACCCGGTCCTTGGTAATTAGCGGCAAACGCGCTAGACTAAAAAAAACTATCTAAGACTGCCAGTCATGGGTAAAAAATGAAAGTCACAGAGGCGGTACCGATTTCTTCCTTAGTTTTACCTGAAGTGGCCGCTAGAACTTAAGATTTGGTGTTTGCTGAAAGCGTCGGCCTGTACCGGCTGGTTTGGATTGCCGCGAGGAACATCGAATGCCGTGGACCTGACATGGAGGATTTTGCCCAAACTTGACAAAATGGGTAAAAGTGGGTTTTAGGGATTTAGGGATATCTATATAATTTTTTAATTAGATTTGAGGGGGGGCACACTGTACATAGTGTCACATAAATCACATGTGCTTTTTGTGCTGTTTACGAAAATAAAACACAAAATAGCGAAATATATGAGAGGTAATCGAATTTGTAACGTCCTATTAGTAACACTAAGTATAACGTCACATCGATTGTTAAATCGTAAGAGAGAATTAACTTTTTAAAAGAGGGTAGAGAGTTCAACCTCTCTACTGAGATCGGAAGGAAACCTCTAAATCATTTAATTCTATAAGACTGTTCATTTAAATATCGTTATGGACCTTAAGTACAAAACTTTCGAAGATCTGTCGTAAAACCCTTCTTGCCAGGTTAAAGTCTAAACAAACTGAAAAAATAGCCTCAGAGACTCAAGATAGTATAGTTTTGAGTGTGTTTTAATAGCCTGAACATCCAAGGTCATTCAATATTAATTCATATACAGCCCCAGTTTCATTGAACCGTCTCCTCGCGCCATTACCGTAGCTCATACTGCTCATTTACATGCTGAAACATCACTTCCAAGGTTGCTCTTACGGAACGTTGTAAGTGCCATATACTTATTCTTCTTAGCTAAACTGCTCAACGACTCAGGGGAATGATCTATTTCAAGAACGTTTTATACACGTACAACGATGACACTGTAACAGTTTTTTTTTCTTTGATTGTGGATAGTCCAAGCGACAGCCCAAGTGATCTGTTATAGTATCATCATCAACCATCATCACCAATCATTTTTATTTTGTTCTTCACAAATACAACAAAATGGATATAAAAAATTGAATGATATGTCAGTGGCCAAAAGTAACGATAGTATTAAGAAAAATCCTCAATGGATTAGTTGTAATATAATTCATCATTATGAGATAAACTGGAAATAAAACACTATTGTCTATCATAAATAAAAGTACGTAAAGGTCCCAGGAAATGATAATCACCTACTCCAAAATCTTTAGTGGGATAGTCCTTCCAATAAGCAGGGAAAAAAAACTACACTACCGTGACTCATAGTGAAACTTTTGATTTCCAGTCCGTGCCATGAATAGATTCCACCAGTCAACCGGAATTTTCTATTACTCTTTGCTAAAAATCAATAGCTTCACACAATGATGTCATCGACCAACCAATATTGCAATGCTTTCTAGTCCTTCCATGTAGACTTGACACAAACCCACGGTCAATTATATCGCTCTTAGTCATACCACATGTATATTTCCTTAGTACCTAACTCCATATTCGGAAATATCCACGTTGATGGAGATTTCGAGTAGGGCGGCCCCTACCCTGACTTAGAAATCTTTTGGTACTTAGTCGTTTTTTTGAACTAGCATTCCTTCAGCGAGACCACTCCTCTAAAGTCCCCCGGCCACTTCCCCAGGTGAAGACCAAGGAAGCGGTACGCTCTGGAACTGAGTTTTTTTTTTCTGAACTCTGGACTTAGTTTTTTTTCCACCCAAGGTTCGCTAAGTAGATCTAGGGGGATTATCAGCTGACCAATGAAGTGGTCGGCTACTGGAAAAATCTCGCTGCGTGGCCCCGGCTACGTGACTTTTCACCAAGAGTTGGGTTAATATCTAGAACGATTTAACCCTGACCAAGGCAGCGGTCCGCTCTGGACTAGTTCATTTTTGAAAAGTCTACCTACCTGCCGTGGCCCGCCCTAGGTGGACTTTTCACTGCCCGTGGCCCGCTAGGTGACTTTCACTTGAAAATCAGCGAAAAGATCTATTGGCGACGTCCCTGACCCAAGGAAGTGGTCCGCTATGGACTTAGTTCCTTTTGGAAAAGTCTAACCTCCGGGCCCCGCAAGGTGACTTTTCACACTGCCGTAGCCCGCTGCCTAGGTGACTTTTCATTTCACGGAAGATCACTAAAAGACTAGGGCGACTTTCCGCGAACCAGGAAGCTGTCCGCTCTGCTGGACTTAGGTTCATTTTTTAAAAGGTCTACTGCCGTGGCCCTGCACGGTAGACTTTTCACTGGCCGTAGCCCGGCTAGGTGACTTGTCCCTGAAGATCACGAAAAGATCGTAGGGCGACTTTCCGCCTCACCAAGGGAAGCGGTCCCTGCTCTGGACTTAGTTCATTTTCTGAAGTCTACCTGCCGTGGCCCTGCTAGGTGACTTTTCCCTGCCGTATCCACCGGCTAGGTGAACTTTTCATGAAAAGATCACTAAAATAGGCTAGGCGACTTTCCTCTCACAGGACGCGGTCAGCGCTGTACTTCTTCTTTTTGAAAGTCTACCTGCCGTGGCCCGGCTAGGTGACTTTCAATTCACTGCCGTAGCCCGGCTAGTTGCCTTTTCACTGAAGATCACTAAAAGAGCTAGGCCGACTGGCCTTTCCGCTCACCACGGAAGCGTCCGCTCTGGACTAGTTTTTTTCTGAACTCCTGGACTTAAGTTTTTTTTTCATGAACTCTGGACTTAGTTTCATTTTTTTTAAATGTCGAGCTGCCCTACCCTCCTATAGTATACGATCTGGTCGCGGCCACTTTGCTCTTCTTAGAGCAACTTCATAGCGATGGCCCAGTACTTAACCTCAACTTACTGTTTCGCGGAGTTTGTCTGTCAGAAACTATGCATGATACGCACGCCCCCCTTCTTTAAAACATTAGATATGACCAAAATACTAATCCTCATAGGTTTTCGGAAAACGGTAGGTAGCACATTGTTATTATAAATCTACCGGGTCATTTCTTGAGGGAATGCCTTGGCTAAGTTAAGTACCCGCACTAGTTCGGCCTACATATGGCGGTCGGGTCCTAAACTCCCAACCCCTGACCTCTAACCGGGCACAACCAGCTGACCTTGACCCGGGAAAGTGAACCCCTGACCTTGACCCAGCCTAACTGAAGACCCCTCACTTGACGTACCTAAGGGTCGACCGCACGCCGGTTAGGGCGCGTGCTGTTTTACCGTCATGTTTGCCCACCACTACATTTGACCCGGTCGCAACCGCTGACTTTGACCCGTGCAACTGACCCTTCACTTGACGGTAACAAAGGGGCGACCGCACTCCGTTTAAGCGCTGCTGTTTTAAATGAACCGTAATGTTGGCCTATTGCATAAATCTGCCGAACCATAACCTTTATACGGTCGCAACCCCTGACCTTGACCGCGGCTAACTGACCCCTCACTTGACCGTAACTAAGGGGCTACCGCACTCCTTTTAAGGCGTGTCTGTTTTCAACCGTAATGTTGGGCCTATTTCTGATCTGTGCCAACCGCCTAACTTTTACTACCCGTTCGCATCCGCCTGAGAAACGAGAGAGATAATCTACCGACCCCTGAAACGGAGGGCCTTGACCCGTCTACTTGACCCCTCACTTGACCGTAACTAAGGGGCGACCGCACACGGCCTTTTAAGGCTCGTGCTTTTTTAAACCTTATGTTGTGCCTAGGTGCATGAATCTGTCCAACCACTAACCTTTACCCGTCGCAACCAACAACACCTGACCCTTGACCCGTCTAACTGACCCCAGCTCCTTGACGTGCGTTCGGCTACGGTTCGTGGGGCCGGGGGGCTGTCTGCCTGTTAAGGCGCGTCAAGTTTAAGAACCGTAGGTGTTTGCGGTTCTACGGTCATTTAAAATTAACCCTTTGCTACTTATGGAATTTGTTGTTTTTATTTGTTCTGACAATGTAATTGTATTGGAATTTGTGGGCAATTGAATTGTGTTCTTCTTGAATTAGGTGTCAAACATCTGTTTATCACAGACATTTTCCTGATAATTTTAGTTTGTGTTGCTGGGAGTAGTTCGGCTTTTTCGGCTTCACTTTTGTGGTAGCAGTAGCTCCATGCTGCAAGTCTTGGTATGGTAGCAGTAGTTTGTAATTTGTACTGTTGTTTAACCAACTCACCACGGCGCACCACGGGCGAGGGGAACCTATAGATCCTGGAGAGGAGAGGGCCCAGCCCATTCCGTTCCTTGCCGGGTACAGATCCAAATACAGTCCGGCTGAAGGCCTCCCCTCCCATGTTTGGTTTTATTGGCCAGGTTCAACAGTACATGTAGGCCCTCTGTGGTAGCAGCAGTGAAGCGATTGCGGGTGACTGAGAGTATCCTACTAGCTGAAGATTGAGTTACAAGTCTATGTTAGTTTGATGTTTGTAAGACAGCCGGCCGTTCGAGGGGTTAGGGCAGATCAGCATAAAGTAAAATAAAGTGTCGGCAAGGCTTCCAAAAAACAGATGTGCTCCTTAACTCGGCACACTCTTGTGTAACATTTACGCGATCTTAACTGTAAAAGTCATTAGTTCAGTGGGGCACTAATCGCTCGGCACAAAGACACTGTATGCGTCGGCCTTAAGTCAATGTTTTAGAACTACAGCGGTGCCCTGGTGTTTTCGCGGCACAACGCTGCGGGCACGTTCATTCATTTTCGAGTAAGTCAGCGGACAAAGTTAGCAATGCAGGGTGCCCTATCATTTCTCACAACCTTTCCCTTAGGCGTCCTCTTTCGTCACAATGCTTGCGCAACATGCACGTCTGTCTTTTGGACCGCGAGGTGGTCGCTCAAATCAAAACTGCAAAGCCTGTCAAAGAGAAGCGATGGTTTTTATCACCAAAAACCTCCACCCGAACAGAGAGCACCCCCTCACGTTCATGCAACCCGAATTCGTCCGCTTCGGCCCTTCCCGGAGCAGTCGGTTCTTTCCGATGTCTGCTCTTCTCCGACGGGTGCCAGATGCCTCTTCCTCATATCAACAGCTCATGGCCGCCGATTGGTTGAGGCAATTGTGGCTTTACTACAGTTCGATCAGGTGGGGGAACCGCCAATGAGCTCCTCGGCCAGATTGAGGATAAACCTCGAACGACGAGCAATTTTATCAGCAGCCGGGTATACCAGCCGGCATTGTGGACACGAGTCCAATCCCTGCCTTGACCCGGCTGATATCGCCCAAGAGTAAATACCTGCTTCCACCAGTGCTGACTCTTTCTCCAGCAGGTTGTTGCACGTAACTGATAGCTTTGTCAACTCCGCGCCGGTCGTGTTGTATTCACAATTACGGGCGGAGCGGCGAGAATGTGCCTCTCTCTGTCGTAGAGCCGTTGGTGAGCGAAAGCGCCGGCTTGCTCTTCTCGGATCATTGGCATCGCGGTAACCGTTATGCGCAGTTGAAACTGTGGCACCACCTTGATGTCTTTCCACAGAGTTGAACGTTGTGCGCCATTTTTGCCGAACATAAAAAGTACCACGCGGGGTCTTTTTCAGGTTCTTGATGACATCGGCTCCGGGGTTTTTGCGGCTATCTTTTGAGAAGTCCGTCGGCTGTCCCCGTGGATTCTCTTTCACGGCCCCGTTAGATAGGTATCGCGCTCCAACAAGTTTTTCCTGGGCTAATATATAGGATCCGTACAACTTGTCGCAGTACATTTTTTTGATGAAACTTGTTTGTGGGTGTACCTCGATGTCAGGTCGAGCGCGATATCCACCACTTTCCCGCCGCGTGGTTTTGAAGGTGCATAGGCAGAATTTTCACATGTATCCATTGTCCCATTCGCATATGCGTACATTCCGAAGCCCTGGCTGGTAGGCTTGGTCGGCATTCGATGGTTTGTCAGCCAACCGTAATGCCCCATGTACGGCACCATGCTTCATCGCGAGATAGTTGCGGATCAGTTATCCTTCTTTCTCCTGGCAATTCCGCTAAACAGTGTCCCAGTCGGACTGGATTCTATCCAGCGGATGCTTTCGGATGTTATTGAACTTATGCTCTTTTGTCTTCCTGGTTTCCTGCAATCCATCTCTTGGGGTCGGTAGTCGGATTCTCACAAGAGCTGCTACCAGACGGACTTCAAAACGCGTTTAAACCAATCTCATTGCAAATAACGGGTTTAGTATACCCGGATGGGTCGACCAATAAGCCTTGGCGTTCGCCAGCGAAGTAAGACCCATCACCCCAGATGGATACCAAACCACCGCTCGGATTTCGGCGCGGATTTCCTCTTTCTCACCCTCTTTTCTCTCAACCGGATGTTTTCCAGTCGGCGATCTCTGGAAGAGATTAAGAGAGAAAAAACTCCGCAAAATGGTCCAGGGGACGCGTCTGTTGGTCAGCGCAAGGTCGGATCCACTCGGCAGTGTACCGCGGAACACGTTCTTCGCACCGTGGTCAAATGTGTCGTTCCATCCAGATCGTCCTTAGGAAGGTCCTGCAAGTCACCGGTCCTGCCTTCGGGTCATTTTCTGCCCTGTCTATGTACTCTCGGCACCCTTCGTCGGGTGGGCTGTCTTGCGCGGGATATCAATAAACATCCTTGTGATCCTATAGGCTCATCAGTGTCAGTGGCTAAAGTCGGTGCCAGCGTTGGGTCCGTGTCAAGCGCAGCTTCATCATCGGGTTGCACCATGTCATCGGGCACGACTATCCATCCTGGGGATAACAACGCGGAGTTGCTCCCGATCTGGCAGAATATCCTTGCCCGATGAGCTTAGTGTCAACCGGGGGCCCTTTCCCCGCTCCTTTAGCCTTCTTGGCTTTGGTTTTGGCACAGCAGGTCGGGGGAATAGCGGCCGGCTCCGCGGCTGATTGATGCGCCGAGTCTGCATGTCGCGCTTTTGGCTGCCCTAAACCCGCCTCAATGTCGTGCAAGAATTCAGGTGCGGTCGGCTGTCCTTTGCTGCCCGCTACACTCTCTCGTTATCCACCCGCGGCTCCTTAGGCTTATTTGCAGCCTTTTCAATCGTTCTGTTACAACCACCCGAGGTAAGGCTGTTCCTCGTTGGAGGACTCTGAACTGCTTGTCGTCTGTCCATTTCTAGACTGATACAGAGCGCTGGCGATCGCTCCTTTTATACTTTTTAATTTCCCCGCCACGAATCCATCACGGCCACGTACACGTGGCGGTATCACGATGACAGAAGGTATTCGAAAAGAAAAAGAACAAAAATTAAATTTACTTGAGTGGGACGTCGACCCTTGGAATCCGGAATCCTAGCGGGTTGGTTTGGTGTACCGTAGCGTCTGGTCTTCGGTCCATGGTCCTATCCACTGAGCCATCCGATACTTACCTGAAATCTGATTTGCAATTTCTTATAATCTATACCTTGGAATCACAGTACCGGAAGTACCGGTCACATGACGGAAACGGATCTTTTCATCACGTCCAAATTTCTCCCAAGTGACTGCAACGGATCTTTTCATTTCAACCTCCGGTCCCCACTTTCCTCCCAAGTGACTGCAAACGGATCTTTTCACCCGTCCACTTTCTCCCAAAGTGCCTACTTCCGGTGATTCAGATGCCCGAACCCTAATCCTAACCCTAACTCTTTCACTATAATTCAGATGCGGCCGCTTTCACTAAATCCAATTTTTAAGATTTGACAATATCTACATTTGAAAAATGGAAAAAGTCCTCTTTCGAAAACTTGACCCTAAGGTCCACTTTTGAAAAACGACTAATCCAAACGGACCACTGCCCCCTCGTGTCTTAGCGTGAATTGCCCTAGATCCAACGCCATAGTTAGGTGAAAAAAAAACTAAGTCCAGAGCGTTCGCTTCCTTGATCTTTATCCGGAACTCGCGGCTACATGCGTGTAACTGGTCCGCTCCGGACTTTTGAAAAAATAACATCCAGAGCACACTGAGCCTCGGTATTAACGGAAATTTGCCCTAATCCCCAGCCCTTAGTTTAAGGGTGAAAAAAAACTAAGTCCAGAAGGGTCGCTTCCTGATCTTTAGCCGGAAATCGCGGCTACATCGTGTAACTGTCCCTCCGTACTTTTGAAAAAATACGAAGTCCAGATCGGAACACTTGCCCTATTTAGCGGGAAATTTCCTAGATCTCCAACAGCCATGTTAAGGGTGAAAAAAACTAAGTCCCGGGCGGTAATGGTGCGAAAAAAACTAGTCAGAGCGGTAGCTTCCAAGCCACGGAAATCGCGGCTACATGCGGTAAACTGGTCCCGCTCCGGACATTGGTCAATTTGCAAAGCCCCACTTCAGGGCTCGACTATGTAGATTATACGTTCTGGTCCGAACCACGCCAGCCGCTGCAGGCCGGCTTTTTTGCCTTGCTCATGCTACATTTTTGTACACACTCACTGTAACGCTCCCGAAAGCGTCCCTAGATCAAAACCAGATTTCGCATACGGCAACCGTCCATTTTTAGCTCTCTCTCTCCAGCGAGAGCCGCGCTCGTTAAAATCCACTACTAGTTGGAAAACGCCCCGTCTGCCGGCTAGAAAATTTGGCGCCAAACCTCTAGCCCGCTCAACCAAAACACGACCCGGCCATTACAACCGGTTATGACTCCCCAGAGTAATACGTTCTTGTCCCCGACAGTTGGGCTCCCAATTTGCACTTTCATTTCTACCGCGTCACACCTGAACCACGTCCGACCAGTGTGGGTCCTGCGATCAGAAACCGAGCAGGCCCGGCACTCTTTCATACATTATGTTTTTTCCTCAAACCCCTATTTTGAAGTAGTTGGTTTTGCGGAAAACCTGAAGGTGGCCACATTTTTTTTAGTAAGCTCCGGGTGATTCCCGGGCGACAGAAGTGGTGCCGAATACCGCCGATCAACCTAGCCTGGCCACGGCAGTACCCTTTCAAGTAGCCGGGCCACGGCACAATTAAGCTGGGCCACAGCGGAAATCCCCTATTTATGGGCCGGAGATACCCGTAAGAGTCCTGCAAGCAAATTTGGCCACCGTTGTTTTCCGCAAACTATGTAGATAGGTGTTGAAGGGTTTCATATCTAATGTTTTCGAGAGTGCGTATCATGCCCGTTTCTGACACTGTTACTCGCACAAGTCAGTTGATGTTAGTACTGGGCCTATCGCTGATGCAAGTTGCTCTCAGGATAGAAAAATGGGGGCCCCCAGAAACGTATACTGATAGGAGTGTAGTCACATCTCAGCACCTTCAAAAAAAAGTCCAGATTCCAGAAAAAAAACTAGTCCAGAGCGGACCGCTGTGCCTTGGTGAGCGGAAGGTCGCCCTAGATCGTTTGGTGAGCCTTTCAGTGAAAAGTCACCTAGGCTCGAAAACAACACGCTAACCGGAAAGTCACCTAGCGGGCCACGGCAGGTAGCTTTTTCACAAATGAACTAAGTCCAGTGCGTACTCGCTTCCTTGGGCAGCGGAAGGTCGCCCTAATCTTTTAGTGATCTTTCAGTGACAGTCCCTACAAACAGGCCCAGGGCGTGAAAAATCACTTATCCAGGTGCCACCGCAGGTAGACTTTTAAAAAATGAACTAACCACTCCACAGAGCGGACCGACTTCCTTGGTCACGCACTGAGGTCCCCCTAGATCTTTTAGTGATTCTTTCAGTGAAAGTCACCTAGCCAGGCACCGGCAGTGAAAAGTCACAAGGCCGGGCCACGGCAGGTAACCTTTTCAAAATAACGAGTCCAGAGCGACCGCTTCCTTGTCAGCGGAAAGTCGCCCTAGATTCTTTTTGGTGAAAATGCACCTAGCCGGGCCACGTGTAGTATACTTGCAAAATGAACTAAGTTCCAGAGCGTAACCGCTTCCCTTAGTATTTAACCACCCTGAAAGTGGCCGCTAGAGACTTATAGTTGCGGTGTGCTGAAAGCTTTTCGGGCCCTGTTTACGGCTGGTTGGAGCTGCCGCGAGGAAAGCGGGGCTGAATGGAGAATTTTGCCCAAATTTGAAAAGTGGGTAAAAGTGGGTTTGAGTGATTTAAGGGATATGTCACGTGTATGCTTCCATTGTGCCGTGTCTAACCTAGGCAACCACTACTTGACGTCAACTCAATGAAGCCTATCGCGGTCCTTGAGTTTGTTTTTTGTCGATTTGGCCGATCAGTAAACAGAGTTAGTACATTCCAATTGACACTCTAATATAAATGAGAAATGGCAAACATTATTCTTTGCAATCTTAACGTACGTGCGCAAGATTTGTTGGCATCTATATATTTTATATAATCGATTATACTTGTGTCCCGTTGGTATGGTCTTGTGCAAAATCTCGCTTACGACGCTGATAAACGTATTTTAAAGACGCTATCATGATTTTGTTACAGGTTCACTGATAGTGTCCGGTTAAGTCCAGGATTTTTTTTTAATAAATCAATTTGGCAATGTACCAACCCTTCAGTAGAAAATCACGTTATTATTAGGCGTCACAATGGCGCCATAATCAGGCAAACCCGCATTTTTATCACATAAAATGACCCAAGGGGGTTGAGATTTTTTTTTTTTTTTTTGTCATTCAATCAGTTTCACAGGCTCCATTTGCAATGATTATCTTATATTTTTTCTTCATTCTTTTATCATCCCCGCGTTCTGTTCCAAAAAATTTCTACGTCTGCAGGCCATCACAACGGTTCTAAATCAACGTCCTTGCTTCGTCCACGGAAGAGTGATTTTGAATAGACTAGGCGTAAGAATAGGCGTGTCGCGTTAGATGTTTATAATGGCTCTGACAACCTCTCCATTAGCTCCGACGCAACATTTGTCCGGCCATTACATTGCCTGCAATGGCCTTCAACTGAGGCGAGCCAATTGCGTCGAAGCTCATATGTGAAATTAAATGTTTAATCCAAACATCGACGTAGTACGATAAAACTCTACGTGTTGAAGGATTGTAAATGGAATATAATCGAACCTTGTTTGGCTATTAAAACTGGAGTGAATTCAGTTAGCTCGTGTTCATATTCTATTACCTTTTATTGCTTCTCTTGCACTTATCCTTCGGATTATAGCGCGTCTCGCGCTATTATTTGAAATTACAGAACTGATTATCGGTCTGCAGCATCAATTTATTTTTGTGATATTCCTCGATTGAATTCCCTGCATGGTTTTTTCCTATGGATTTCTGCAACTATAATTGCAGGAACTATTTATTTTGATGGTTCGCCAATATGTTAAATAAAAATAAAATCTTACTGTACTCGCATACAATTTTGAAAAAAAAAAAAGGTTACAGATTTTAAATTCTAATCTATAAGATTTAATTTTTAATCTACATTGGGATTGGGCCCCTATCCACAATCCTTTTGGGATTTATTTTAAGGTCTTTGGTTTTTAGATGTAACTCCCTGTATGTTAATTTTTGCGATTAGATTGAGGGGATCATCTCAATATCCCTCGTCCACTTAATGTCCTTTTTGCGGGACTTTTCAAATCACGAAGTGGACCCTTGCCTTGGTGGTTAAGGGTGAAATTTGCCCCCTAATCGACCAAGGAAATAACGCTATAAACCCACCACGGTCTTTTTTTTTTTTTACTTTTTTTATTATTTTGGTCATTTGTGTTGAGGACCTCCCCCCCCTGGTCACTTAGGTGTTAAAAAGGTCGCAGTTTTTTAAATTCTTTATTTTGTCACGGCTGGCGTGGTAGAGTCCTCATTCAAAACAAAAATAAGAACAAACTATAAATTTGAAATGTTATCAAATTCTTCTGAAAGGGTGCACTGACACATAAATTTCTAAGGAACAGGAAACATAGAGGAAGAGATAAGGGATGAAGCGAGAAAGTAAAGAGAGCGGGACGCGAGAATACTATTTTTTATTCTTTTGCTGTCATCTTTTCCATATTAGATCGAAAACCTAATTTAGAGATCAGTTTTTTAAGGTTCTCGGTCAAATTTGCTCAGTCAAACATTATCCCTTGCTTCATGATATTATACACATAATCTCACGAATGAATCGTTCTAACATCTTCCGGCTTGACGGCGAAACTATCTTAGATTTACCAATGTGGAATTTCAGTTTTTTTTTTTTTTTTTCCGTTGATATGGTGTTCTTTTAGTTTACAATTCGCAACCGACAAAGCCTCAGGGAAATCTTTTGAAGTGGCGGATAGAAACACAAGATGGCTATCATAATGGCCTTACGATGCCGGTGATATCTTTGGTTTTCGTCCAAACTGCATTATTCTTATTTACCGCTTTACTTGACCGAAAGATATTTGTTACAATATTCTCCTCAATATGGAAATAATATTTCCCATTCTTTTTTTTTATTCTCTTTACCCCTAAAAATGTAATAAAATATAGAAAATACGTACATAAACGAATTTATATTGAAAGTTTTCAATCTATTGGTACAAGCTACTTGTGGACAATTTTGGAAGATAAAATATATATAATTAGTTATATAGTTGCAAAAGAATTTGCATATCTCCCTTTTAAATGCTAGAATTGGTTTTCCATAAATATCTAGGGACGGCCGAGAGAACCACCAAGAGTTAGCCAGTATTTACAGCCCCAAACGCCCCCTTTTCAATATGTTTTGTATATCTAGTTGTAGAGTAAACCCTCATATTCTAGTGTAACCAATTTAATAAAAAAACATAGATTGTTTAGATAGATATAGGACAGTTTTCAACGTCAGAGTACTCGTTCCCCTTACGGCTTTCTCTATTTTATAAAACAGCTTGGTGAAACCAAACATGCATTCTAATCACCAAATGTATTGTAGCATATACACGTGTGCATATTGTCAGTAAAGGATACGGTTTAACGGATCCGTTATAACGGACAGTGTCTGTAATTGTTCCGCATAATTGAAGAAAATACCTTTATGTTACAAGTGTGAGTCAAAATGATTGTTCCCCGATGAAACAAAAAATATTAAAAATATTTGTAACCTTTTTAGAATATCATTATATATGTTATATTAACAAATATTTACGTATCAATCACCATGTCAAAAATCCCGAGATTCATTCATTTCATTTTCAATTTATGACCTCATTTTTAGAGGGCTCCCAAAATACCGCGTGTACAAATTTAGCTAAATATGTTGTAAGCGGTGGAGCCAGCTCACTGTTGATTGGTTGGGGGTTGAGAAGTCTATGTGCACCGGTGGACGGAAGGTAGGGCACTCATTTAGAATGTGATCCGCATTCTGTGATGGAGAACCACATTGGCAGGCTGGCTATGGCCGCAGCCTCCATCGGTGCATATTCTTGATTGTTTAAGCACGTCTGGGCTCTGACTCTCATATTGTACATGGCTCTTCTGATCCTGTTTATGTTGGCCAAGGATCTTGCGGTGCGTGGTCTTCCACATGCTTCTGGATATCTGTTTCGAACAGTCCCATAATTGTTAAACTTAGTCACTTGATGGTAGATCAATCGCTTAGACGGGGTTCTAGCACCTCGAGGGATTCTTATTCGAAACAGCCGTTTAACTTCATGGGGTCTTCGTGTCTCCAGTTATTTCTGGGCCATGAAGGTGTGTTGAGCTACTGAATATTGGGGAGCCATTGCTTTGCTTCCTCCTCTGCATAAAACCTGGCAAGTGGTATACTCATTGGGGGTATTTATTGCCATTTATCCATCAGTGTGTAAAGCATACATTAGGTATCCCACTTGAAATTTGCGCTTCAATAGCCAAATCAATAGAATCTTGTTCAAAGGCAAATCTTAGTTCTTATTTAAATGAGTGCAGATATTGATTGCCTGAACCAACCTGTGAAAATTCCCGTGAAAGCTATTTAAATGTACTTTTGATCTATTTTTAAGAGCTACCTTGCACAGTTTGACAAGAAAAAAATCAGATATTTGGGGAACAATCATTTTTACTCACACTGTATCACCTTGTAATTCAATTAAGATGATTATAACTGCAGTTTTAAATATCAGTTATGTTAAATATTGAACATCGTAATGCTTTCTTCGAAATTTTGATTTTATGATTGCCTTCATGGTATAAGGATTTGAATCGCGATTTTTTTTTTTTCCGAAAACGTGTTTTGTAAATTACTACAGTATGTGGGCGTCGATATGGATATTGTAAGTTCAAGGGGTAGTAACCACCCACTCCAGCTTCGGGTCTGTTGTTACAAAATGGCTCTCAGGTACACGGTGGTTTAAAGGGACATAATGGCATGAAAATAATGATATAATGAAAAGGACCCGTGCTGAAAATCACTTCCACGAGTTAAATTTCAGTAAGCGTCCTTTTCATTATGTCCATTTTTTTCATGCCTTTATGTCCCTTTAAGTATGAAAGTTGTTAATAATTGTATAATTTGGTGATACTCATTAGTTGTCTGCAAAAATCCCCATTCTGGGTTAAACGGTGAGGGCGCCTTTTCAAATGGCTGCCAAAATGCACCAACCCCCCCCCCTTCGGGAGAGAAGTACCAACATGCCTAGCACAACACAGAAACATTACAGGCACTTTATTTTGGTACCAATAGATAGCTATGGTCACCTTTCCATTGATACCAAAATGAGTACCAACATGCCTAGCATTATGTCACACTGACGTAATTTAAGTTCGCAATTTGAGAAAAATTGTCAATTTCCATAGACACACATAGGGGAAAGTTCAATTTTTCACCGAAAATGTTAGGAATATCCAATTTTCATGCGGTTTTTGGCTCTACTTGATGGAAAATGACTAGTGTTAGTGCTATAATAATGTTTTTGAATCGCTAAAATTACGAAATATCAATTTTCCACCCTATATTCAGTACATTTATTTTCATACTTTCCTCAACATATGACGACATAGTGACGTCATAATGGGGATGTTGGCACTTATTTTGATACCAATGGAAAGAAGAAACTCTAAGCTACCCTGTGGTACCAAAGAGGGGGGGGGGGGCGGGGGTTTGTTACAAATACGACTCAGGTAGACGAGGGTTAAAGTTAAAACGTGACAAGTATATCGATGCCTTCCTAAGCCTTGGAAGATCGACTGATGTGCCAGAGCACTTGTATGAGAGACTTGTTGAGGATGCACATCCAGAGAGCCAATTATCAAGCCCTGATTTGGTACCAGGCGGATGTGGCAGAGCCAGAAATTCCTCCACCAGATGATCAAGGTTGGAAGTTAAATGACTGTGCACTAGATGCAAGTGGCCATCAGGAGAGTTGATGCCACAAGAGTTGTCTGACATAATAGGAGAGGAAGAAATAATAGAACAGAAAACAATTAAGACATGAACTCAATAAGAGGAGGAGGAAAGAGAAAGATCCATTTCTGAATCAAATGAGCTGCATTTACGATCGTATACCAAGGAAAACAGCATTGCTTAAAAAGATGGCCAATTGAACAATACCAATGATTATTTAAAATTGGAAAATTCTCTTATCGTATCCAAACAGTGGTTCTCAAATGTGATCTTATCTAGCCAGAGGTGGGCACAATATCTGGCTGCTTACTGAATCTGCAAGTCATTGTCTGTGCATTGTGCACCAAATTGAGTAACCAAGAGGATGATCCCGTGTCCTGATCTGCTTCCAGGTAGACTCCCCCCGTCTGCAAGGAAAACCTTTGATCTAAATTCAACGGAGGACACCGCCACTCCAGCCCACGAGAAGCCAGACGGAAAGGGGACGTCACCAGGCTCCACTTAGTTGACAGCAAGTCTTTCTTCAACAAGCCACTTCCCCAAACTCCTTAGGGGGACCTTAATTTCAAAGGACGGACTGCCTAAGAAACTACCCCGGACATAAGGCGGTCAGCAGCCGACCTCTGTCCAAACACAGGGCGCTCCCTACCAGATCAATGGCAAGCTATGCTCATGCATGCTACGCTGCTGCATTTATAAGTTGTCCGCTGGAGCGCTGGCCGAAGACACCCCGTGACCCCTTCCCATACAGTGGCAAAACATACTCCACACTGAGCAGAAGGGCAAGGATTCCGGCGATATCGGGCATGTGGGCATAAGGTTAATGTGGGAAAAGGTCCCTTGTTTGGGGTTCAGGGGCAGAGACCCCGGAAGCTCTTGAGTTAGCTGTTCGAGGCTTGCGGAAAGGGGTTATGCATTATCTTGAAGCAGATGAAACTATACTGTAACTTTGCGGGGGTCCAGGTGGCGGAGCCCCCAGAAGCCCTTGGGTTTTAGCATGTGTTCAGCGCATTCCAGAGAGCTCCGGTTATCTCACAATTCATGAGCAAGGATGAACTAACTGCCAACTGCCACAATGGCCGAACAGGAGAGGCATGAGCACCCTCCCCCGGGGAATTCATCCCTGAACCCACATAGACCACAACCAAGCACCTATGGTTGAAGTACGTAGTATTTTTAACAACAACAACTTACGTGGACGCGTTTGGTTGCGTCGCGACGAATACACACCTTGCCTGAAGCTCTCGCAAGCAGGCGTAGTAAGAAGCTTGTTGCTCACTTAGTAACCATCCGTCAAGACTCAAGACACCATGGTTATGCGGTTTCAAGGTGGTCAGTGATTAAGGAGGCTGTGGTTGTGGTCTAGTGTATAGTAAGTCGTAGACCATTTTTACATAAAGCGCCCTCTATAAATACACTTGAAAGGCTAACTACTTCATTTTTAAGTGTTTACTTTACCTCAAACTAATCCACAGGTGCATGACAAAGTATATAATTAGGTGACACCTGCATTTTGCCTTTAAAGAGGCATTAAGTGTGTAAATACACGATGTTTCATTGTTTTGGTGGCCATTTTGAAATATGACGCCCTCTAGAGGCAGGTTAAGCATGCCCAAAGTGTTCAATTATTCCTTAGTGTCTTTTGGTGTGACTAAGTAGTCACATACTGCATGAATTTGGATCAAAAATTAAGATATATGTCAAAAAAGGGCATTATGTGAATATTGGCCGCCATTTTGAAAAAAAAAACGCCCTCACTCTTTAACCCAGGATGGGGATTTTTGCAGACAACCTGATTTTGATAGCTATATGTATAAGGTTTCCAAAAATAGTGGTCTCCAAAAATCCCCGGGGGTGCAGGGTTTCGGTTATGGGCTCATGACCTACTTGTAATTGTGGCTCATGTGTGGATCATCTTTTAATGCACGTACTTGAATTGCACTTGTTGATAATTATACGGTAAAGTGCCACTTTTTCTGACCAATGGTCAGAATTATTACATTGCGTGGTGTTTTCCCATATGTCGATCGATTTTCATGACACTTGCATAAATTATATTTTGGGTAGTGTCCCACATGTTTGTTAGCTCATGTGATTTTAGTGACCTCAAGTAACCTCTGTCCCCATTCACAGCTCAGTGGAAACATATTGCAACCTCGCCTGCAGATTCCACCTTAAGCTTGAAATGTGCAACGACCAACATTGTAGACGTCCACGTCATCAGTGTCTACAAGCCACCTAACTACCGGCTTCAATCACATTCTCTACCTACTTATGGTGCATCTCGCATGTACGCTGATGCCTACAACAGCCATATCAATACCTGGAGCTACAGGAATACCAACTCTGATGGATCCTCCCTAGATGACTGGGCTTCCAAATCTGGCGTACAACTCTTGTACGACCCCAAGCAACCAGACAGTTTCTACTCTGGAAGGTGGAACACAACTCTAAATCCTGACTTTGCATTTGTAAATATGGATGTCATTTCTGTTCACCGTACTGTTCTCGACCGCTTTTCAAAGTCTCAACATAGACCATCACTGATCGCTCAGGACAGCTTTTGCCAAATCTGTACCAACAAAGCCAGTACAAAAGTGGAACTTCCGCAAGGCAGATTGGAACCAGTTTGAGAACATGGTGAATTTAGAAGTGCCCAACCTTTTTCAACCTGGACAATATTTATACAGCACTATCTAAACTGTTTATTAAGCCAACTATAGAGTAGAAAGGCCCAGGGGCCTGATAATATACCAGCGATGTATTGAAAGGCTCCAGGAGTTCTACACATTTTGCCTTACTAATATTTTGGTAGTCTAAAATGTGCCCCCCCCATCATATTCTAACAGTCTATCCCCCACTGAAACCCAAACAGCAACAAAATTAATTTTAGCATGACATCTACGAAGTACTCACCATACTGCATTAATTACCAACAAATTCTAATTGTCTTTCCTAATTTCTAATTTCCTAATCATCTAAAGTTGTGCCTTTCACTACACTTTACCTTTAAGTAATATCGATTTCCATATCTGCATTATATTTCGTTTGATAAACACAATTGACCAAACGGATTATCGTCGTGGGCGGGGAAACCTCATATGTGCATTTGGACCTTTGAAAGCAAGAACCTTCCCTGGTAGTAAAAGAAAGATTACATAAAAACATCATATGTAACATTTTCGAGAGACCACCAAAACTCGAATAATTTGCTGTAATGGCATGCACTAGAAAGGTTTTCCTTTCTAAATATATTTAGGGTAATTATTTACTCCAGAATTCTGAAATAAAGTGCCATATGATTATTTGGCATGAAATTCAAGTAAACCCGATGTGACAAAATGCACATATGAGGTTTTAGGCACGGGGCCACTTTTTTACTAATTAGTTTTGCATTGTGACCTCTGAAGATTAGTTACAATGGGTTTTTCCCGCCCAGCTACGATTATTTCCAGTACAGAACGATTGTCCCCCGTATGCTACCTCGCTTATAATCGCTATACCTTCATTTTTATACTACCAAAATAACACTCACGTACACTTAATAGAAAGTTATTTTAATATACGGCACTGATAAAAAAACATTGCAGTTATGATAATCGCAACATGCACGGTATGGCCAAAGGGCCACGATTTTATGAGCGAAAGAAAAAACATATCAAAAATCCACGAAGTCCTTGGCGATATATTCTATTGTCCCATCATCGAGTAATTGTTTCAATCACCTACCAACCGTAACATAATAGTTAAACCCAAAAAAAACAAATTGATTAATATAACAAGACAAACGTTTATACATACCCCATTAAGTACCATAAAGTGATTAAAATCATACATTTGGAAAATAGGTAGTTTCCCATGATGTCTTTAAAGTAAGTTGATGCGATTCAGATGATGTCATTTAGGTGAGATCCAACTGGACAGTGTTATATTATGTTTATGCATGGTGATGTTGTAATGTATGTTTTATATAGGAAATTCTAGCTGTGAAATAATATATATATACGGAGTTAGCAGGTTAAAATCGTGGCCAGTAGAATTTACCTCCAGAGATCGTAGATTGGTGCAGTACCATTGATGATATTTTGGATACCACGGGAGCTTGAAAGCTGAACTCTCTGCTGTAATTTGTCAAGCCAAAAGAGCTTCTGTTTTAGAAATCAAAAATAATTCTAGTTTATGGTCTTAAAAGTGAACATTTGCGACAGACGGACATTAGGCGGTAACACTTGGATTACTGTACTGCAGAATAATAGTGTCGTCGAAGGACAACCCCAATGTCTTGAACTGCTGGACAAAGTTATCTTCAGGGCTGAAGAGATTCTCATGGATTATATTTCCTCATGAGATTGTACGACTTTGCATGCTGTCATTTTGGAGTCTTCGCTGTGAGGACATATCATCGTTGAACTACAACGCTTCCCTTAGTTCTGGACATTAGTGGACATTATATATACTATTGCAAGATCAGTAAGGACGTTGAGGGTATCATCATTGATTGAATTGCAATTGTGTTTTGGACATTCCAAATTATTGAACCAATCAATCTGAATAAAATCAAAATACACCAGTGTTATAAAATTAAGATCGCTTGTGCACAAGGCTCATTTGTTTGTGCTTAAAGGGTATATCTGACATTGACGTCCATGTGTTCTGCAATGAAA
>JAMKCH010062589.1:0-48979 GCA_023653785.1 Ophioderma brevispina
AGTATGTTTTTTTTTCCTCAGCACACACCGGGTATCAACATCATGTTCTGATTAAGTGGCGTATACTTTTCCCTTTTTTTTGATGTTTTGTCATGATCTTCATTAATATCACATTTGGATTCTTCCCTTTCATTATGTATTATTCAGTATCATGATCATTGGGCATTTATATGCATATCAAAACCTTGCTCACTGGATAGCCAATTACCTTTAGCATCTGCACTCCATTTAATAACAGTATTGCCTCATAATCAGCATTACGTGTATTATTTTTTACATGTTTTTATATTATTCTCTCTAAATATTGTGTCTGTTTTATATAATTTTCCCTTGATGATACCCATAACGCACTTCCACCGTAGCGGTTGTGTAATGCGGAAATGGTGATGACCCTTTGTAACAATCTCTCCTAATTGTTTAGGTTACCTTTTTACGATTCCTCTTTTGTTTACAAGGTCCAATCCCCCTCCCCATATCCCCCTATATGTTGAAATTCTAGTATTCACATGATATTTTCAGATTCCTCATCATTAATATAATGCCACTGATGTAATATAATTTGGTATTCTGTCACCATATACCTTAGCAATGTCTTACAATATGGGAAACATACCCCACTTCTACGTGGGAGTATATGCAGACCAGTTTAACAATGAGTTGCAGTCTTGAATAGAGGGGGGGTGATGTTGGTAAGTTATGAAGGAAAGTAAGAGAGAGGGGTAAGACAGGCAAACGAAATCAGGAAAGATATTACAATGATGCATGTCCTGTATCATCATTTGACTTTTCTTATCCAATTTCAGTATTGTTTGTTGTACCTATTATATTATTTCTACAAACATTTGCAATATTGTTTATATTCATTTTACCTTGGTACATAACTCACTTACCACCGTAGGCGTTGAGTAAATGTAGAAAATGGTGATTGACCCTTTGTAAACATCTCTCATAATGGTTGTAGTGACCTTGATACGATTCCTCTTTTGTTTACAAGGGGCCAATCCCCCTCCCCATATTATGGGTTTAAATTCATCATATGTCTCACATGATATGGTCTAATTCCCATCATTAATATAATGCTCACTGATGTATATAATTTGCTAATTCTGTCACCATATACATTGCCTGTCTACAATAGGGGAAACATACCCCCTTGCTAACGTGGGAGTAATGCATACCAGTTAAATGATGCAGTTTTGGTATTCATGCATTCGACTTTTGTTATCAATTTCGATATTGCTGTGTAAACCTATTATATATTATGTTTCTAAAAACATTTGAACTTGTTGCTATAACTGTTACAGGTGGTACATTAAATTCACTTACCACCGTAGCGTTGTGGTAATGTGGAAATGTTGGTGACCTTTTGTAAAAATCCCTCAAAAGGGTGCACATACCTTGTTACGACTCAATGCTTTTTTACAAGGGGCCAACCCCCCCCATATTCCCTATATGCTTAAATTCATATGTTATTACATGACATCCATTTACTATATCCATATTTCATATAATACAATGAAATAAATCTTTGGTATTATTTTTTTGTGACCATATACTTTAGTCTGTGAGGTTCTGTGTACAATTTGATTTACTCCACATGCTACGTGGGAACATATGTTAGTACATGGTGTAACTCATAATGGTGACCATTGTTATTATTAATTTCATAAGTGAATTTTATTTAATCATGTGTGCATGTATGTATACGTATATATCTATGTATATTGGTATATATTATCAAAATATAATAATATTAATGGTCCCATATTGACAACAAAGTATGATATAATATTTATATTTCTTTATTCGATTGTTATTTTCAGTTTACCATGTTTGCATCGGGTGGCCACCTTGTGCGCTAGCGCACTATCGAATCAGGCATTTTTCGGTTTTAGATGCATCATCCTTGAGTGGGCGCCGATTCGTTGGTGCGTCGGGCTGTCACCTTGTGCTAACAATATGTACAGCAAAAGATGGTCGAGCTACACCATCTATAGAATACACACCATTGTTCTTAAAATTGTTCTCTACATTATCCAATTTATTATATTTATACATAATATCGTCTTAAATTCAATTATTTTTCCTACCCATACAATACTCATGTATTCACAATGTATTCTGTATTCACTCCTATATAGTCCTATTAGTTATATCCCATAGGCCCGGCAAATAGCTGCTGTGTGATCCCACTCAGCAATTCCCTTGTAATAGTGTTTGTTAAACAATATTCCACTGTTTATTTTTGTGTATTTGACTTTGTCTTGTCTGTATTGGTGTCTGACTCGTCAAAAAAATGTCTCTGATCTCGTTTACACCCTCCCGTTGCACGGCCACAATAGGCCTGCGTTGTCATCCCACTCAGCAATTCCTTTGTATATAGTGTTAAACCAATTATTCACTGTTATTTTGTTTATTTGACTTTGTCTCGTCTGTATGTATGTCTGACTCGTCAAATGTCTCTGATCTTCGTTTTGACAGCCTTTAAATTCCCACTCCTCGGCCAGTGATACCGCATGTAATATCGACATTAACTTGTTCCTAGGATGGTCTTATTTTGACAATGCTAGTTTTAATTCGACCCTTTCGAAAATCCGGTTTGTCCTTAATACATCACAATATAGACGGAGTCTAAATAGAAATGGTAATCCAATAAACTGATTATTTTATACGCTTTCATCGTTTTGATATTTATGGCTTTACTGAGTCTGGTTTAATGACAGTTCCGATGCCAATCTTGTCGACCTTCCTGTTTATAACGCGGAAAATTTGCGTACGATTCTGACAGGAAAGGCGGGGGAGGTGTTCATTATTATAATCACAATATCCATTATGTCCTTAGAAATGATTCAAATTAGATTGCGTCATTGTGACTCGATTTTATGAAATAACTCACCGTACAAAACCATTGTAGGTATTATTTACAAGCCTGAAGATGTCCTTTTGATGATTTTAGTCGCAAGTGAAAAAACTTTAATCGCGATAACAAAAGGAGAAAAAGAAATTTATATCATGGGCGATTTCAATCGGGACCTCTGAAATGTGTAGTAGGCCTAAACAGTCAATAATTTTATCATCTGATTTACTAAAACAATTTTTTCCATGTATTGATAGCCTACACGCAAAAATGCAGTGCTGACCAACATTTTCCAATGACATCTACAGACGATCAAATCAGGTTGTCTCATCACCGACCTTCATTGATCACTTCCAATATTTTCGTTTCATTCACCTCCAATATAAGCATCTAAACAAATCTGATCCTCAATTTCATTGACGCAGACAATTAAAGCCAGAAAATTGAAAGGGTCTTAAAAATGCACTCTCTATTGTTAACTGGGATTTTGTACAGCAAGATGACGACCCTGTGAATCAGCTTACAATAATTTATTGATAAATTCAACGATCTCATGAAAACATACATGACCCATTACTAAGACTAGATTATCTCAACGAAACATACTCCTATTAAGCATGGGATCCACAAAGGTCTTATCAAATCAGACAAACTAAAGATTGAAATTCATATAGAAAACATTGTAATAATAATAAAATAATAATAATAACGGAAGCATTTATATGGCGCTCTACAAAGCACACAGCGCATGACAATTATTAGTAAGCCGCCTTTCAAGAAATCGTCACGATCATTTCGCTTCATTTAGGTGGATGCTCGAAGACATGCCTTACAGGCGCCAAAGCCTATCAGGCGTTAGATCGTAATATTCCCCATAGCAGCTACCAGAATTCGCTTGGGTGGACGAGGCAATTGAGACTAAGTGTCTTGCCCAGGGACACAAACACGTGACCATTGTGGGGATCGAAATCACGATTTTTTCACGTCTATTGATCACGAGTCCTGCACTTTCCCGCTAGACCACACGCCGCTCTCGCAGAACCAACAGCAAGATAAGATAATAGAATGCTTATGTTAAATATAGAAGAAATATCTTTTCTTAACAAATTGCTTCGACTTTCCAAAAAGTCATACATCTCCTGAAATTGAATCTCAAACCAATATGAAAAAAAATGTGGGGCACCCTAAACAACCTCCTTGCCGAGAAAATAAACAGCACAAAAAATCCTGCCTTTTTTGTTCTCGATAAAGATGGGACAAGAAGGAGCCGACTGCTGCTGCTGCTATTGCCTCCCACTTCAATGGATTTCTTACGAATAATTGGATAATTCTTCTTGCTGAAAAAATACCCAATCTGATCCCAAATTTACAACCTACCCTCAAGTAGATAACACATTACCAGTAGTATATTTCTCTCGCCGACTTCATCCGATGAGATGATAAACTTGTACTGAATTTGAAAACAAGTCAACCAACCGGCCACGGTGGAATCGGATCTAATATCATAAAGCTGTGTACCTCCCTGAATAAATTCAATTCTTGTCCATATTTTCAACCGTTCTTTAGAAACTGGTGTGGTACGTCAAAGCTCAAATTGCTAAGGTCATCCATTTTCAAGCTGCGATTCTCATTTTTTGTTCAACAAATTATAGGCCTATTTCTATACTACCAACTATTTTCAAAGGTCTTGGAAAGGATATTGTAAACAGAATTTTTGATTTTATTGCCAAGCATAATATTCTTTTTGTCTAACCAATTTGGATTCCGCACCCGAAAAGGACACCGATATGGCCATTAAAGAATTTCTACACCAAAAGTTTTCAGAGGATTTGGATAAAAAGCTTTACTCTGTGGAATCTTTCTTGATTTAAGCACAAGGCGTTCGACACCTTAGACCCATACCATCCTTGTCAACAAATTAAGCACTTTATGGCATAAGGGGTCTTGCAAATCGTTGGATATTCTAACTACCTATCTGAAAGAAACAAAAGGTACATATAATGGCAAAACCTGCTATGGCCGCCAATATCATCGTGGGGGGTACGCACGGCTCAATATTGTCCTATTTATCTCTTTGCTTTACATTAATGACCTTTCCTCTTTGCTCCAGCCTCCCTAATTATATCTTATTGCGGAGACACTAATTCTCTTCTCACATGAAGACCTGCACAATCGAAACCATGTCAATAATGAACTACTATTATCTCCAACTGGTTCAAATTAAACAAACTGTCCCCTAAATTGCTAAAACAAATTTTTGATCTTCAAAAATAAACACAGTACAAGACCAGATATATCTAAAATACAAATGACCAATAAAAAAAACAATTAATTATATTAATGAAGTAAAAACACCCCCCACTTAAATTTCTTGGTTACTATTGACAATCAACTTTCTTGGCATTCTCACACAGCCCACATCTCTAAAACTTGTTTTTTAATATTTGGTATAATCCGCAAAGTCGTCTTATATTCCCCTACTTCCCTTTACACCCTATACAACACTACCTGTATTCTCCCCGATTAAGTTATCTGCTGCAATTGTGTGGGCAGACAATAACAATTCCCATCTCAATTCTCTCTTCCTGTTACAAAAAGGGGCAATTCGCACCTGTACCAACTCATTATGGCTTGCTCACCAGACACATTATTTCACTCCATGAACATGCTACAAAAACTTTCTGATATTTATTTTTCCAAAGGGTATTTTATGTAAAAATACCATACAATCTACTACCTCCAGCCTTCTTGAATCCAAACTTTTTTAAAAAGAAACGACCAGATCCATACATACGAAACTCGCAAAGCTCGGATTCTCAAATTAATCCTAAAACACTAAGTTAGCTGAGAATACTATGTAAAACCCAAGGTTGCAATACTCTGGAAAACAGATAGATGTCTCCATCAAAAATTGTCATTCACTTCATCATTTAAAAATACTTTCAACAATTTCTCATCAATCTACCAGGACTTATGATTTTTTTTCCTGTGTCCTTTATACGTGCATTATATCGCCCGGCCCGTTCTCTTTAGTCAAGCTGTCAACCCCCCCTTCCCTGTCCCGTTTTGTTATGTCTTTGTTTGTCCCTTGCCACATGATGTATTTTATGTGTTGGTCTGTTATTCCCCTGGACATATTGGTTAAGTTGGGGCGCCTACATACCTATTATATTATTTAACATACACCTACATGTGGTAATAAGCTAAATTAATTATAGTCTTCTAATTTCTCTTATATATTTACCAGTCTGCTCTTCATTGCCCTCCTATTCCATTCTTCATGCCTGTTATAATTAATTACTTTGGGTAATTGTAGGTCCAGTTTTATATCCTTACACTAAATTTGTACTATATTGTTTAATCTTCTGTTTGTCTAACCGAGGGCATTGCTTTACACGCTGCGTTTTGCAATGTCCTGGTCCAGTCAAATTTATGTAACAGATATTTCATGATTATAGCATTTTAAATTCTATATTTATGATTCTATAATATTGGTCCAATTTCGGATATGTAAATAAGTGTTGATGGACAAATAAAGAAATGATTGATTGATTGATGATTGATGATTAACTTTATTTTGATACATCCGTGACCTAAACTGATAAGTAAATGAATTTAGTCAAGGAATTTCTTTCTGTACATTAAATTTACTGACAAGCTTTCTGTACCTTGTGAATGCCTACATTTCTAAGCAGTAGCATCGTTCAGCATTTCTTCAATGTTCTCTTTTAAATTTACCTCCCCATATACGAAACCCCATATGAGAACTCCAAAAAATAAGCGAATGTAATAATGTAAAATGATTATTAGACAAATTATTATTCGCTTGAATTCAAATATTTTCCCCTATGCTTGCAGAAATTTAATTTAAAATCTCGTACATATAGAGCCTACCGATGCCTACATTGCCGTAGGCTTTGACACCCCAAAGGCGTCGACTTCCTTCTCAAAGTTGCAGGTAGAATGCCAGTCTGATATTTTGTCTGGGAGCAGCAAGTACGAAACCAGCGCACTTTTCGTTATGCATATATGAGCGTTTTCTTACATATATGGGTTTCACACCACCAAATTAATTGCCAGTGGTTTATGTACAAAATGACTCTAATTAAAACGTAAATTATTCATTAACGAAGGATCAGTTGCTTTAATTATGCATACCTTGGACTGCTCGACCTCTGCATCCATTCAGCAAGAAGATCCATAAGTTGACCACGATGTGTGTTTTGAACTACGAAGCATGAAAGACAACGATTTGAGCTTCGATCCCCCTATGAACGTGGCTTCTCTAGCAAAATCTCCTATGGGATGTGTGTTAAAATTAGTACTGTAATTATCAGTAGTGAGCCTCACACACCTTTTTGTCGTGATATTTTGCATGATTTTACCTTTAAGAATAATTCTAACACAAAAGTATGGCCCAGGAAGTCCCAGTTTATATTATTTTCACTTTGAACTTAGGGACGTCACTTTTTTGTTTGACCTTTTTCCCAAACCACTTTTCGGCCAGCGGGTGCCAGACCAGATCTATTAGTGGTGTGAAATCTACAGGTTACAACCACCAAATAAATGCATGGTTTATGTAACAAAATGGCCCTAATTAAAAACGTTGAATTTTCTCATTAACGAAGCGACTCAGTGGCTTTAATTATGCATACCTTGACTGCTAGACCTCTGCATACCATTCGCAAGAAAGAATCCTAAGTGGACACGGTGAGTTTTCGAACTACGGAAGCATGAAGACAACGATGAGTACCGATCCCCTCACCTGAACTGTGGTGTTCTAGTCAAAATATTCCTATGGGATGTAAAATTAGTACGTAATTATAGTAAGCCTCACACACCTTGTTGTCTGTTATTTGCTGCATGTTTACCTTTCAAAAATAATTTCTACAACAAAATATGGCCCAGGAAGTTCAAGTTTCTACAATTTTCAATTTTTGAACTTAGACGTCACTTTTTTTACCTGTTTTCCCCAAAACACTTTTCGGCCAGAGGGGGGCCCAGACCAGATATATTTAGTGGTGTGAAATCATATAATGAGTTATTGACCTTCTATACTTTAAGCCTCGTCCAACCAAGGGGTTTTCTACTACATTCACGACCTGGAGGGTCGTTACCCCCCCCCCCCTATTTTCGTAATTAAGGGGCAAGCATCATCTTGTTTGGTATCAGCGTGTAGCTACATATATAAGGCGCAATTGCCATTACCGCTGCCATCCGGAAATCGTCACAATCATTTCGCTTCATCTAGGTGGCTGCTGGCTAGGCGCACAACTCTATCAGCACTTAGATTGTAATATCCCCCATAACAGCTACCCAATTATCGCTTGGGTCAACGAAGCAATTGAGACTAAGTATCTTAATTGAGACTAAGTATCTTGCCCAAGGACACAAACACGTTGACCACAATGGAGCCCGAACTCACGATTTTAACGTTTCAATTATCATGAGTCCTGCACTTTTCCACTAGACCACACGTGCTCTCACATAATGTCTTAATTTTCTTCAAATTAAGTACAAACATATCAGGTTTTAACAATATGACGTCATTCATGCAAGCAAAATTGGTATTTATTTGGCAATGATGGGTGCCAAAGTTATTACTCGGAAAAAATAAGAAACAAAACTGCAAATATTGACAGTATTTGCTTACAGTAGCATCATGAGTAACATAAGTACCATTTTTAGGCATTTTACACAGTAAAGTATAGGCAGGAAGCAACCACCCCCGTGCCTTCTGACATCGACGGAACACCCTGATCCCCCTGAAGGTGGTACCTCCATTTTTTCGTTAAAATGACCGCAAAGGATGAACTTCCAATTACATAAAAGCCATAGATCATATTCGTTTGCCAAACGAGATACAGAAAAAAGCTGGATAGCGGGTATGTACGGAGTTTCCTATCAACCAAAGTGAAGAAACCAGATGCACTGCGTCTTGACTATCCAAGATGGCCGATCTTGGGACAGTCGAAACCGATATAAGCCCTTTCACAATTCTTGCTGCGCATGTCCGACTTTTTGGTCAAGTAGGAACAGTGTACTTCCGGTGCGAGGCGATCCCTGTATTATTCAACTTGAATGGCGTCTGCTGCTATGTCACTGCGATGATGCAGAATCACTTGCAAGCTTGTTCCCCGGGAATTCTAGAAATGCTGGTATGGTTTACAGTTGCATCTTTGCTCAAATTTTAGTTATTCGCTATACTGGTCGTACGCTCTGACTTGACTCAATGCACTTTCCGATATTCATCCTGATTTTACAGCGAGGTAAATCTACTAACCTCGACGGATTTTGACATTAATATTTTTTCCGAAATTATCATGATATTACTAAGATCTTTTGAACGAAGGTTTAAGAGGTGATTTTGTAATGTCACTGAGACAGAGACTGCCATAGTAAATGCACGTAGCAGTTCCACAAATTGCCGTTTGGAAATCCCCAATTCCCAAATCGAGCATATCGTGTCGTTCCCCCCCCCCGCTTCGACAGCTGAGGGACATAACAACGGCCCCATAATGCAGTGGACACACAGCAACCTGTTCTGCCATGTTTCTGCTAAATCCGATGACGTATGAGATGGCAGACCAAATAATTTGACCCAATCGTCCAATGGCGGTGCCCTGGGATGAGAATGAGAAACCACCGTGACGTCATCATAAACAGCGCCCAATATCCGCCCAATTCGCCGGGATCTGATTCCAAGTCAGAAAAAGTGCTTTAAAAAGTCACTTTTCTCTCGTTTTATTCATCATCTTCTCATAAATATAGCAGTATAAATGTAAAAAACATACACAATTTAAACCAGGGCCACATCCTTTGCCATTTTATCACTATCAGTGATTTGCTAAATCGGAAAATCGAAAAAATCATCAAAAATCAGATTTTTGCCTTTTTGTAACAAGTATAGGTATCCTAACATACCCTGCAAATGATATAGCAGGGGACTGTAGTGTAAGAGTGTGCGCTTCCGGATAAAATTGTGGATTTTTGCACACAAGTACTTTAGGCATTGATAATCCATAAAATTGATGGAAGCACTTGCCAACCCCCTTTGATGGCCCCCAGCTTGAGTTTCAAGGTTATACAGGGGTCAAAAATTTAAAATGTTCTGAATGTGTTAAAAAGCACACCATGGTGTTTGTCTGGCCACAAGGATTCCAAAAAGGTATAGCTTACACTATCTATGGCTTATAGTTCCGGGGTTATGGGGTAAAAACTGTAGAAATGGTGAAAATGGTGAAATGGTCAATTTTGGTGTGTATATGGGTCAAAAGTTAAAAGTTGCTTTGATTCAGTTAATATGTGGTGTAAATTGTTTCCCTAGCTTAAAGCATTGAAATAAGGAATAGTTCGCCTTATCTGTTATGCTTAGTTTTCACGTTATCCAACAAAATAGGTCACAGGTCAATAGAATCCAATAGCTGTCAATAGCTGTTGACTTTATTCGCCATTTTGGTTAATAACCAGACACGTAAGATAGTCAAAACTATTCCTATATTTCATTCTATGAGCTAAACCAACCATTTGAACCACATTTAAAAAAAAAAAAAAAAAAAATTTTTTTTCTTTTTTATTTTATAGTTTGATGTTAAGTACTTATCTCATAGTAATACAACAGGTATTGTAAAAGATGAACCATGTTTTAGGCTAAATAGTAATTACTCTCTATTTTGTAAAGCGCTTTGACCTTGTTTTGAGAAGGCGCTATATCAAATGCCGTTTGTATTGTATTGTATTGTATTACAGTCCCTATCTTTCTCATCTTCAGGTTCAGTGGCTGGATTTTCACTGTTTACCAGCTTGTCACCTTGTTTGTGCTCAGGGGCTGGATTCTCACCACTACATGTACTTGGGAATTGTGTCTCCACTGATGAGAGAAGATGGTCTCCAAATGCTCTAATTTTGACATATAAAAAAAAAAAAAAAAAAAATACCCCTGTGTAACCTTGAAATCCAAGCTGGGGGCCATGAAAGGGGTGTGGCAAGTGCTTCCATTAATTTTTCTGATTATCAATGTATAAAGTACTTGTGTACCAAAATTCACAATTTTATCCGGATTTGCACACTCACATAAGATCTGTTCACTACAGTCCCCCACTAATAAGACCAAATGCGACTTAATAATGACAAAATCGAATATTTTAGTCATTACTGTCCGCACGCGCACGGACACTTACTACAACATGTAATTGAATGGAGATTCATATCTTTGAACACTGCTGTTTTCTTCCTTTTCTGTCAATTTTTTTCTTGAAAAAATATACCTTATGAGAGTCTTACAGTCGTATCATTCACTTTTAAGCTATTCCTGCAAATTTAAAATATTTTCACTCTTTCGGGTGGATCACTGATAGTGTCTTTTTAACATATTTAAAATGGATAAAAATAATAGTATTTGAATGTTGCCATGTGTGATGAATCGCGCAGATGTCAATATGTTGTGTTGTTCATACCGCGCCAGATTTCTACGTTATCTACCTTCACCGCCCACTGGCAAAACGCCGTGATATAATACCACTGTGATATAATACCAAACCATACTTTAGTATGATGGTGACATCTGATCAACTACCCGAGATAAAGTCGGTAAGTATGCTCTTTTTAAAACTGTGCGATTAAAAAAGGCTGACCAGATACAGATACACCAGATACGTTACGCCAGAACATCAATTGTCATGAGCTTATTAATTTAGTGAATTGCACAATATAAATGGTACTTGGAACAATTTAATGTATTGATGTCCCCATGAAACATGCAGGAAAATATGGTTTAACTAATTATCCCGGTAACATATCTGATCGCTTGAATTGACATGTGTTTTTCTCACACCCAGCACACGTGCACACCCAAGTGTCCTGCCATGGGACTGTCATGGGCTATGCAAATTACTTCATATGGTATACCTTTTGAACTACAATTTGATATGCAAACTTATTTTCTTCATCTATATCCTGGATATATATGTACATCAGGCTGTCTCCACTTTCTCATAAGGACACCATTTTGCTTGTTGAAACATACAGGAATCTGTTCAACTTCATGGTATTGCGTAAGCCCTTTGACTTAGTTGAGTAAATGTTGGGTCAATTTCTTTTTTTTAATAACCAGCTTGACATGGCTTAATGGGTCTTTGTTACAGTCCCTATCTTTCTCATCTTCAGGTTCAGTGGCTGGATTTTCACTGTTTACCAGCTTGTCACCTTGTTTGTGCTCAGGGGCTGGATTCTCACCACTACATGCACTTGGGAATTGTGTCTCCCCTGATGAGAGAAGATGGTCTCCAAATGCTCTAATTTTGACATATGTACTCTCCAAATTCGGGACCCAGTCATTCTTATCGCTCTTCCTATGAGTATTTTATCTCCACAAAGTCCGTCCGTCGCAAATGTCCTCTTTTAGGACCACAATATGGAATCCTTTTGATTCTCAAAACTGAAGCTCTTTAGGCTTCAAAGACGACAGTAGACTAATTTGCTTGTTATAGCAAAATATATAACATAGAATTTTAAATACAAAACGATGAATCTGATTCTCTCCACTTTTCTCTCCTAATATTAAATTACATAAAAAGTTAAATACACAATGAGAAAACGGTTTCTCGCCATATAACAAAATGCAAAAGAAGTTAAAAATACATAAGTAAAAACTGCATAAGAATTAAAAAAACAGAGAACCTCACATGTGTTAGCCAACAGAAAATTGAAGCCTTCTAATGGCCATTTCTGCCCAGTTCAGTAATAATCTGTAACCATTAGTTTGGACACAACTAGCAGGTAAATGAATTAATAGTAGACGGATATTTTTTCTGCAGTGAAAGTGATTTATTGCGCAGTGCGTTGTACAGTTTACACGATCCATTTCTTCATTTACAATAACCTCATTCATATTCAAGAACATTTTATATTATCTTGTTAATATCTTACATGTAATCCGATATACAAGATGGCGTAATTAAACACTTTTGATTATTACAGTTTGCACAGTGGCGTAAGTAACGGAGGGGAAGGGTGAAGGTTTCCCCAGGTCAAAATAATGGGTGCGGATCGACCAGCTCGCATGCTTTTCTTATGGCATATAGTGTGATGAACTTCCATTTTCCGCACACTAGGCGCGCATTTTACACATAAATACATTATTTTAACCTCTTTTACTTGGTCCCGTAATCCGCATCAGGACCTGGCTGCTCAGGGGCGGCTTTCCAATACCCCGGGCTTGTTACGCCACTGAGATTATTAAAGCAGGTTACTTGTCAACCTTATCTTTTTACCATAATTATTATAAAACTTGCTTTGATGTTTGACTTTCATTTATGATAAATATTAGTACTGATCACAATTTCACATCTACATATTTAGCTTAGGTTAGCTTAGCTTACTCTCGGATAAGGCAATAAAAAGTTTTGTTTTGGAGTCATTTCAACAACCACATTTCGTTTTTTTTATTGCATGAACCGAAAAAAAAATGATTTTTGGGACAAAAAATGCCTCAGAGATAGAAACTCTAATTTACAAAAAAAGTGATCTAAAATTGATCTTTTTGTTTTGTAAAGTCATAACTTTAGCATTAAATATGTTTTGCAAATGTTTTGATTAACATTTGGTTTGATTTAAGGAATTTCGAGTGAAATTCGTTTAAAAAATTAAATCAAAAATCAAAAACTGCTTTTCGCAAGTAAGATTTTTGGGCTATCTAATGGAAACAAACTTTTTTGGCAAATAGCCCTTGCTGTACTCTCCCTTTATGAACTTGTCAGGAATACTAGGTAACAGTCCCCGTCTTACTTTACAACAAAAATAAGTAGTCACGTGCTTTTGTTCAAACGTATGATGCCTGCCACCAGGTTGCGGTTCTTTTTTTTTGGGACACAGGGTATAATAACGTATAGATGATGTCACCCTAATGTTTTTACACACGAATTAGCACTAGATCTCTCAACATTCGTGAGTACGAAAAGTTCGATCACCACATTAATCAATAACATACCATGGATTAAGCGCAAATTTTAAAAGCACTCTTCATCCCTCAGCCAATATCACTCTCTTACGTAGAAAGTCATCCCACTTTCCGGAAACCCGTCGTTAAATCAAAATGACCTTGAGACCTTTGCTTGTTTATATTCAAATATATAAATAAGATACCAGACAAAAGCTCTTACTTTGACCTGAATCAGGAATAATATTCAAGGTCACTATGAGTCATAGTCAACTTGAAAATAAGTACATTATTATTGGGTGTTTGCAGTGCAAAAATAAAAACATTTAGATCATTCAACATAATATTGAAAACATCATTAATTACATTCTATGTATATATTAAAATATAGATTTATACGCTAATTAGATTCTTATTCAAAATTCTAGTTGTAACTAGATGGTATTGTAAAGAATCAACTTTGCATATGTTAAACTTCCGAAATTCCAAGCATACCTAATTGAAAAGTGATGGACTTTAAAAAAAATCTTCTTTTGTTCTGCTTATTTTACTTAATTGTATTATATAATATGGTTTGGCATAATGTATTTATCATTTCATCATTTGACAATCAATCTTGGTTTATACGATTAATTATCAGATTATTATGCTATTTTTTAACGATTTTTTGGGGTTGATAGATTTCCCTGACAAATAGTAATGTTAAAATTGTTTACCATTATTTTATAGTTTATAATGTATGGATACGTTTATGCGTGGTGCTAGTGATGCGGTGTTTTAGGCTATACAACCATTACATTTATTGATTTACAGTAGAAATTTGCATATTACATATTTGATGAAAAGATGAATAATTAAATTCGGCAATGTATGCATGTGTGAGCGATTTCAGATACAGACTGTTACTCAAAATAGTAAACTAGCTTTCTCATTCACATACTTCACTTAGACAATGTGACAAACAAGTGCTATTATCTATTCAGATGTTGAGGCAGTGCGCAAGCTCGGGGGCGCAATGGAACCAGACTGTGAATGGATTTCTGCTTGGCTATGAACTTGAAGCTATGTAAGGTATTACTAGTTTGCTGCTTTTTAAAATAACTAAGAACGGTATTATCCAAACAGATAATCTCAACAAACAATGGATCCCAGTGGGATCACAGTGTAAGGTTTTGTCGTAGGTTAGGTTGAGATGCCTTTCAGCTTTTAAGAAGGTATTTTCATTCCTAAATTTGAAACTCTCTAGACCGATTCGGTATATAGTATGAGCAAAATTGAGGTTCCCAATTTCAATAGGTATGTCAAATTTGACCAATCAAATAAGCAGTTGTGCTTTTCCCTTCCCAAACCTAGGTTATGAAGGTACATACCTTTCAACACTTCTGTTAAAATTTCGGCTACAATTAAGATTTGTCCATATTTCAACCAGGGTAAACAAAATCCCAAAGACTGAAAGAGTTATTAACTTGCTTTCATTATCCGACTCTTTGTGGTCATACATCGTGCGTGTTTTGTGGTTATATGAGCTCGGCAGTGCAGTACAAATACACTGCATTGCAGACAATTGTCTAAATATAAGCCTTTTCTTTGCTACAATACCTGTAACGCTTCCATGTTACACCCCTACTTAAAACTGATATCAACATGTCCTTGAAATACATTTTCCCCCGTTTGTAATAGCATGGTACATTATACATAGGTTTGTTGAGCTTAATATTAAAGATATACATATGTGACCTTAAGCATGTTAAATGTGTTTTTTAAAACAACATCTAATAATATTGATCATGTACACAGCTATATAACAAATTTTGCAAGAATAGTGCAAAAATATAAACCATCTATTTTTTTCCTGGAAAGCAAAGCATATGATGATGGAATGGTTCAATTTTTCAGTTTTCCATTTCCGAGATACATTATAAATACGCCCTATTAAAATTCCTGTTCACTCACCCATACAACTCTATGCATCCAATTATGTCATTCATCAACACATGATCTTTTTCTTTTTACTGTTGCAACTCAAAATATACATACATTATATATGTTACGACATTGTTAGAAATCAAATGTACATCACTGTTAGTAAATACCACCTGTAATTTTACCATATTTGTTGTTTTTTTTTTTTTTTTTTTTTTTTTTTTTTTTTTTTTACAATGTTTTAATTTGAAAGTACACGGAACACATCTACAAATAAACTGTTTCCAATTCTATAAAAGCGTTTTAAAAAACCTTTGGGAAAAATTAAATATATTTTAGAATGTTCCTTGCCACATTGTATATTTTATAGTTTTAAAGAAAGTCTGTGAAATGTACAGGTACTTTACGATCAGTTATGCAAGTTTAAATTTCTAACAGTGCACGAGAGTAACTGAATGTTTGCTGGCTACATATTTACAACATCCTTAGTTACAGTGTACACCTTGAAACATCTGAAATACTTATAATTATTATTGCTGTGTTTTTAAACACACCAAATCGTGAAATATATCACCAAAATATCAATCATCTTACCAATAACTTTCGCAACATAGTAACCGGCTTGAGGTTGCAAAATATCGTCCCTAGTTGTGGTCAGGACAACTAAATAAATTGATAATACATTTGCAAGAATCTTATCCTACATATTTACAATTGATCTATTTGGAGTGCTCAAACACTTTTATAAATCAAATACTAAAATGTCTCTTAATGTAATATAATGTATATATTTTTTTGTGTTTTTTTTTTCTTTGCATTTATGATTGCTTAGAGACTTAACAATATTTCTTAACAACAACAATACATGCTTAAATATTACAATTGATGGATTACAAAAAATACTTTAAACCTTTTTCCGTGTCCCGGTGACGGTTATATATACACTGCTTGATATCATCAAACTGTCATTCCAGACATTTCAGAGACTGTGACCCCTGTGATATACCCGATTTATAATTTTATGAAATTACGTGTTTTGATACCACAATGTTATGCATATGAATTGCCAAAATATCAATATTCTTTAAACATCTTATGGGGGAAAATTGTCAATATTGAGTAAACTATATCAGTCTTATATCATACCATACCTGAAGTGTCATAATACTAGTGGCAAATATTGCGTTATCAAAATAACATCGGAGAATTGTTTTCTCATTTTTATCTTCACACATAATTTCGTTAATGCAAATCAAATTTGATTCAATTCTAAGCTTTAGATAATACTTCATTTTAAGTTTACACGCAAGTGACCATGTTCTAAACTCCAAAACATTTGCAGTGACTTAAATCACACTCAAAATGGTTGCAACACCAAGATTTTAAGATGAATACGGTGAATTATTAATAACATATCAGATAAGGATGATATAGGATGACTTTGGTTCTCCTATTTTTTTTTGAAAAAAAAATTGTTCTCATAACAAACGATATACACATTATCTCACCAGTTTTTCACCAGACTCGGGAGAGTGTTTTGTTAAAATAATAGATGAGCTGAATACTTTCAGGAACACAATTTTTTGCAAAAACGTAATATTGGCACGCTTCATATTAACGCATCTTGAGTTTACAAATGGAACACTCAAAATATTGGAAATACGTATATGGCGATCAAAGTGGTCAATAACAAAATGGGTGTTCAATTCACAAATTGTGGTCAGGATGTAATTTAATACTTTGATTTAAAACATGTGAATGACCTCATGGTTAGTAATAACATTTGCATTACACTACTCTACATATTTACAATTTATCTATTTGGGAGTGTTTAAACCACTTTCTATAAGTAAAGTGTCCCTTAATTGTAAATGTAGTGTATTCTTTTTTAATTTCTTTGTATTCTATGTTAAAAATTTTACAATTTTATTACACAACAACAATACACAATTGATGACTTTACCCTTTTTAACCGTGGGACTGCTTGATTATAAACTGTCATTTCAGAAACTGTGACAACATAATTTTTGATATCACATGTTTGAAATACAATATTATGCATATGAATTGTAACCTACAATTTACACTATTTAATTTAAGTGTTAAAATATTTCACATATTATATTGCACAATCAAGTTGAAATTTAAAATTACCAATAATGGTTCTAACAAGTAACAAACCAACAATGGATTTCTTTCTTGCAAATCTACAAAATAATGATCAAGATATCAATATCTTACCAATTCTAAGATGTGGTTTGTCATTATGGACGTAGAGTAAACGATAATCAATAGTACAATCCAGTACAGAACACTTCATGCCTGTGAAGTGTTAATTACAAATATTTGGTGTTAAATCACATGTGGTAAGAATAATTAATACTATGATACAAAGTGATGGATGAATTATTAGAAAGTAGTGTATATAATTTGAAAAATATATCATTATTTTCAATGTATTGGTAAGTTGAACATTATCAAGCGTTGAAAACATTTCCATCTGACATTTACATTGTGAGAACAAATTAATACCTTTTTCCAATCAAGTATATACATTTTTATTTACACTAAAATCATTACAACATGAAATATCGATATGCAAATCGTTTGCATGATGATATGAGCAATGATCGTATTTAGAAGCTTACAGTTCATCACTTGATTGTATATCCTTAAATAAAATACAACTTGAGACTATTTACAACTGTAGTTTACTCCTAAACAACAATCACATATTTGGTTGACTTCCATACAATGCTGATTTAAAATAAACCAACACTTTGAAAACCTTGAGTTTTATACATATTTGATTACATGGATCTACACAATAACACTGAGGCTCCTGCTCACAACTCCTCCAGCAAGTTCTGTAATGAAATCATCAACCCTGCTTATTTCAATATTTTATGGCTCCAATTACATTCCACCTCTAATCTTCAAGATTACACCCTCTCCGTTTCCACGTACATTCAATGAGCAGCTACCTGCACGGTGGACCCTGCGGTCTGTTTAGGAAGAAATTAATAACAGAATCTCGCGTTAAGTAAATTGCCGATACACCTTACCCTATAGTTATAAATAATTGAGCAGAGCAAAAACAAAACAAACTAGCGTCACGCCTACACTCGTTAATGACTGGTAGAAGATTACTTGTTTTCATAGTACCAGACTACAAAATTAGTAAACAATGCACATATAAGTTCTATATTAAATTTTATAATTATATTTGATAGCCTACCTAATTTGAATTGGGCACCGTACAAAATGGCCTGCCTATCAACAACGTGCTTCGTTGGCTCTGTTGTACGGTCACATCTTTTGCCCCGGTCTTTTTCTAGAGTAATTAATATGCAGGAGCAGATTTATGAATGCATGTCTTTAAATATCTTTTTGAACCATAAAATTAACGTCTGAGCCCCCAGGATTAAAATATGTCGCGGTATCTTACAACACCAAACAACATTTTCTCGTCCTATTGTTTAACTATAAGTTTAAATAATAAAGTACAAGCACCAAGGCTGGTCCTATCGCTAATCGCCTCGTCCCCATAACCTCCGATTTTACCCCGGAAGTGGTCAAAATGTTGGTATCTGACGAAAGGTACTATTTTTCTCATTCATCCCTGTAAATCTTAGTGTTAAGATGGTTTTTGGTTGGTTGTTAAATTAGCCAAAATGTGCCCCATTTTTGGTCGACCAATATATTAATTTTACCAGTACTCTATGGGGGATTCCAATCCATTTTTAGCTCTCACATCAAACGGGTTGAAATGCAGCGCTAACTTTACAGATGGGAGTTTGGGTTGAAGGCCTTCTTAATCATCCCCCTACCAAAACATATCTCTTGGCCAAATAGTCCGCATTCTAGGTTTTATGGGCACTATACCGTTAACTTTCCTCCTGATTTAGGCAAATTACGGCGTCACTCTTCGTTTATAAGGACAACGGGAAGTAAAGTCTACAAAACGCCCATTAACTATATCAGCGAGTCAGTCACCACTAGTTATCACTTGTCTATCCGATTCAACAACTTTACAAACGTGCTTACCTTCCTTTGATTATTGACATTTCTGGTCGAGTTTGTATCCATTGACGGTCCCTCCACTCGAGTGCGGAACCTCTTCCGTAACTCCTTTGAAATCCTGTATATAAGAATTAATGTACAACAGTAATAATGCTGATTCAAATTCTTACGATTGGCCCAGTGTAATTTTGTTAGATTAAAAGGATTTTCCGTGCCTTCTTTTACTGTATTAGGAATTTAGTTTCATCAAACTACTGGATGATTTTAGTACCATTAAACCAGGCTACCACTAGGTGAAAAATAACAATTGTGAGAACAACCAACATTAATTTTCACAAGTGCCGTGACAAATATTTCTGAAATTTTGTTTGCAAATCATAAGCCCATTGTTAACACAAGGCTATGAAAACGCAATACTAAGTCTTCCTGTGAATCGCATTCCAACATGGAAGTTTCCTTCCGAACCTGAACCATTACAAACTTATGATTCGGAAAAGCCTCACGGAAAAGCAGCAGATATTTATTCCGTTAGGTTTCCGAATTCATAAGTGTGCCAGAAAAAAGGTGGTGTCAGATTGGTCAGGTTTACGAAACTCCCGTCGAAATACGTTGGGTTCAGCTTGTAACATCTTTCATGACCACGGATCTACTTTCACACCCACTGATCGCATTACAATCTGATACTTAATTGAACATCATGTTGAACAAATCGCGTTTACTTTCATAGAGGTATATGCTGACACTAAACGAGCTCTTTCCCCATGTTCGCATTTCGAATGCGCCAATGTCGTTATCCCCAATTTATCTTGTATACAATATTAAAATATACTTGATTACCTTTGAATGCATTGAATCGGGTGAAGTGGAAGGAGGGAGTAAGGGCGGTTACTGCCAGTGTGAGGTGAATCCGGCCACCCCCATTTACGGGGACAAAACCGGATTTAAACTTTGGTTTTACTACTACTACTACTGCCAATACTTATTGGTTTATCGTTTTTGTGTTCACGGCAATACTAGTATTCAAGTATAAACTTCTGATATAGCACAAATCGTTACACAAGAAATTTGCAACAATGAAATGTAGGTTGCACACAAAATCGTATTTTTCATCTCTCTTTTGTGTTACATACCTTTTGGTATTTATTCGTTTTGGAACGTGCATTTGTGTTCAAAGGACAAAGGAATGTGTCGCAGAAGTCTTTGGAATCATTATAACAATTTTGATATATTCCAAACCATTTGAGCAATTTAAATATTTACCCTGTGTAAACTTTAATTTACCCCTTCTGGATCTGAAGATCAACTAAAAATGTTTTTCAGATTGGTCGGCCCATGTAGAGAGTATTTTTGATTGTTACCAAAGCAGCCCCCGCCCCTACTATATACATCATGAGAATGACGCATTCCCTAATGGGAAATTATGAAAAGATCCACTCTATAGTACTTACATCTTCATCAAAAAGGCACTGGCTGATGAATATGAACATACCCTGGCAACAACAAAATAGTTTGAAAGAGTTTATGAACGTTACGTTTCAGAAATAAGACAAAACAACAGGATAAATCTCACATAATAAAACAAATCAAATAAGGAATTAAGTAATAAGATTTGTATAAAATCCAATTGTCTTAGCATTATGAATTACTATTTAATACCTGAAATGTGTTGAAGATAACAAACATGTAAGAAAAGAAAACAGCAGAATCTTTATCGAATTGCAGGATTCCAAAGACCCAAGTACATCCAAGTAGAGGCTCAAGTATCACAAGTGCACGAAGGCTGGCTCTACAATGGAAATAGGATGACATTTAAACATAGGATTTAAAATATCTATTTAGAACACGTCTGCTGAGCAAGGTCTCCCGCTTGGGGAGGTTCCCTCTACCTTCACACCGCGTTATTTCTTCAATGATTGTCAAAAGACTTTGACACCAGGCGACTGGTTAGCACGGACAAGTCTCAAGTATGCAAATGAAGTATTACAATTGATTCCGTCATGCGCTGTATGGTATTCATGGTATTGTGCAGTACGCTTGCCGGAATAAATGGCAATACCCCGTTTGCATACTTGGAACTTCTATATGAACGTCTTCCAAAAAGCGGTGATAAAGATACCCACAATTTTCAGAAATTCATCGCGTCTGCACTCTTCACCATTCCTTCCAACATTTCCATTATGGACCTTGTATTCAAAACGATGCGCGACAGGAAACATCTCGCGCGTGCGCAATTAATTTGAATCACAAAACAAAAAATGGCTTCTGCAAGCCAGTAGGTACGATCTAAATTTCGTCCTTTCTTGATATTCCTTGACATTAACCCTTCACAAGAGATATTTGCAGAAGGGATTCAGTTACTCCTTTATATAAGCAACTCGTCAGAAGAAAAGTGAAAGAACGCAAATTTAACAAACATGTTCTGCCTTGAAATCCAACCAAGAGATCGATCATTTTGAACGCAAACAACATTCTCTTACACCACTATGTTTGAGTGTGTTGGTTAATTGGATGAAATTTCCAGGTGCACCTCGGGTAATTTTATCAGCAAAGTAACGTTAGCAGCTATCGGTCTAGATCTTATTAACGTCATTGATTTAGAAAGGGCTTAGCAAACAACACATGAGCGAAAAATCTCCATGCATTTTTATTGTTTTAAACACCAACAAACATACCTAAATCGCTCAATTTCAGACTTGTTCCTATTGGCTCTAAGTTTCAGAAATGTCTCCAATGCTATGATAAGGATTATTATATTGATCTGAAAAGAGAAAAAGGCGATAATTAATGTGTGAACTTGAGAAGAGCATATCAAATCAATTTACTCGCTTTCAATATGCCATTTTTTCAAAAAGATATTTATATTTTCCTATGGCCCAGCTTGCAGTACGCAAAGTCCACTTTATGGAAATAGAATGGCCTATGAATAATATATTGGTATAATGTTGTAGCCTATAGGGAGACTATATCAGTACAAAGCTCATTTCTTCAGCTTTACAACATGTACAATGACGCCCTATTTGTCCAATAATCTGCTTCGCGCCGTATGATTATCTCTGCAGTTGATGTAGAATGGTCTCAACCGGGGGTCTGAAATGCAATGTGGCGAATGAGGCCTACCTGTGTTCACCAGAACAGATGCAATAACATGAGCCCAGATAATGGTTACTTTTGGCACATAGTGTTTGAGTTTTACTGACAATGCTGCAGAAGTGTACTTTTCACTGATGTATCCCTTAAATCCCTAAATGCCATTTTGCTACTTTTCAAAAATCACGGAGCGGACCCCTGCCTTGTGTTTACGGGGAAAGTGCTCCTAGATCTAGCAACACAAATACCGCTACCGCGGTGATCGTCAGGTTGCGAGTCGTTTCCTCTAGGGACGTAAGGAATATAACAATAAACACACACACAGGTTTCAAATATTTGAAATAATAATAATTAAAAAAACTTGTTGAAGGGTTCATAACATCATTTGCGGTACAACGTTTACTTTGGTTGCGGATCAGGAATGATTGATTTAAGAATTTTGAATGTCTAAAACAAGATTACATCAATAGCAACACAAGTTATTTTTAAGTCTACCGTCTCTCTTGATCTTGATGCGACCTCAGACACTATTCGAATGGCTTATAATGTTCAAATTCAATGGCGTTGTAGTTCAAAGATGACACAATTATTGTCAAGATAATGAAAATAGTAGCTTTCTACCAAGTTCCATAATAATATCCTCAGCGAACGTCTCTTCTTCGGAGCAATCTTGAAGATGCGTTGTCTAGCAGTTCGAGACGCCACTGAGTCTGATGTGTTTCTTTTACTATTCTAGAATCACTACGTCTCCTGATAACTCACAAATTTAGCAGCAGTAGCATAAAATAATAATCCAGGTTGTTGTTTTCATTCCACAAAACGGAATTTCTTGAATCCAACATGTCCAAAATAAGGGATGATGCTCCGGGATGATGCTTCACAGGCGACAAGAGTATAATAGTAATCACTTTCTAAGACCTAGCAAATTATGTTACTAAAATTTATTCCATCTGCAGATCAAAAGCAAAGCCTTTATACTACTTGTCCAGTACTCTGTCCAGAAAGAATCTCATAGTTACAACATAACATTAAAAAAGCCTAATTACATCACATTAGAATATACACGTATTTCAACATATTGCAATGATCTCATTAGATCATGCCTCATTGAAAAATCCCTTGCTATCCATATCCTGGGTTTTCCCCTGGAAAGGTCACTATTTAATTATGCGTGAAACATTCCAATAACTTTTCCCCAAACCAGATCTGGAGAATTCGGTGTTTCATGTTCAATTGCAAGACTAGTAAACAAACTTAGGCTACCCCCCCTTTTTTTTTAGAGTTCCAATTAAAAGTTATACACAGAAATAATATTGTTTTCTCACAAAGGTCACCAATAAGGTATTTGTTTAGGGGTAGGCATATCATGTATGATTTTGATATCAGAAAATCCGGATTACATGTGTGTATAACATGAATGTAATGTTATTAACCTGGGTACAATATTAGGCTATGGTACGTGATACAATGTTGGCCTTTTAATAAATATTCGTGCTCCAGACCGGGGGATTACTTATTTCCTTCACTAAAATTAAAACAATATTATTTTAACCAGGAAAAGCTTTGTCCCCACAAGAAATGGGTGCACATTATTTAGAAAAATTAATAAAATGTCAACTCAATTTATTTCTAGAATATCAGTGCCCATTGGATATATATAACCTCAACATGCTCAAGTGAACAATGGGGCTAATGATACTCAATAATCGGCCCGGAACACACCTCACATTCTTTTACATCTGGTCCATTGTTATTGTGCACGCAGTTGAACAGAGTGCTAATGTTATGTCCTTGCTGTATTGGCGTGAGTTCTTTCCTCGTTCGCGATAAAAGAAATTTTGAGATTCTACTATGTGTTTCATTAACTTTGACCATATGATTAATAATTTTTTTTTTTCGAAAAGTAATTGTAAAGGGATAAAATTCATGTTAGAAAAGCCCTTTGCAAGGGCTGACCTAATTTGTGCATAACCTAAATCCGCAAGTTATTGTCTTTAAAATCCTATTTCTATTCAATTTACCAAGAAGGCAATGGTATTCAGCGACCTACATTTTTAAAAATCATGAGCGAGGTGAGTATGTTGCCCTTTATGTTATGAACAGATGCTAGAGCTCGATACGGGGAAGTGATAACACCTGATATAGCTTGAAATGTTTTCAAAGGTGTGGGCAGTAATAATGGACTTGCATACCCTGATGAGAAAAAGATCCGAAGTGTTATTAGGTTGATCGTTGAATATCAATAGCTCTTTTGTTCGCTTGAGTTTACGTGTACATATTGGTCACTGATATTCTGGAAGTAAATTGAGTTGACATTTTATTCATTTTTCTAAATAATGTGCACTCTTGCATTTGGGGAATAAGCTTTTCTGGTTTTACATATATTTTAAATTTTAGTGAAGGAAGTTAAGAATCCCAGTGCGTAACACAGAAAGATGGTAAATCGCAAACGTATCACGCCTATATGGCACTATTATGCAGATCTCAATAAACGTATCGCAAAAAGAATACCCCCGGCCTCCTCATCATTTTCTCTAAAAAAACAAATTGGTTCGACAGCAGCTAAAACCAGACAACCTGTCTTCGTAGCCTGACAACATATTATGTTACTTAGATTACCGCCTATAGTAGATTCCAATGATGTTTAGAGTTATGGGCGGAGTTTGGATTCGTTCCATTATAAAGAGGGGACAGAATACCCAGAAAATCTTCGATTTCTTCCTCGCAATACAAAGGCGAGATTGGATTGAAAGAAATGCCAATACAAAGAAAGTTTACGTTGTTCGTCCAGTTAATACTGATGTGAAGGGTCTAAACATGTTGAAGTACCACAGGCCATAAAATAGTAGGTTTTTTGCTTTTTGATACCAGTGGAATGATTAACCAAACACTACGGATGATTGCCTTTGAAATTGAAATTAATTGAGGCAATTACAATTCAAAACTTGTGTTTGACAAAATAACTTTGTATTTGATGTACTATGTGGAAGCATAGTGGGTCTGCCCCAGAATTGGTTTTAAAAAATTGGCTTACAACAACATATCATAAATTTTAGAAGGCTTCATCACCTGTGTGTTACACGCGAACGTTGATCTTAAAGGTCCATGGCCCGATCGTAATGGCCTGTACGCAGGACCCCCGATTTTTCCGGAAGTGGTCAAAATCTGTTTGTCTCAGGAGAAAGCTATATTTTCGCATTTCCCAGCCGGTGAAAATTTTAGGGTGAAAGAGTTGGTTGGTATTTACAAACGAAAATGTGCCCCATTTGGTCGACCAATATAATCTTCAAAGTACTATATGGGGCTTACAAAATAATTCCTTGTTTTAGCCCTAACATCAAAAACGGGTGAAATATCAGTGCGAACTTTACAGATGGGTTTGGGGTGAAGTCCATTTCATTGTCAAAACGAAAACTTCAATATTAAAATCGGGCAATTCCCCCTTTAACTATTCCTAAAATCAGCTTTCACCTGCTTGCACTGAAACTAGTCTGGATTTTAGTTTGGCTTTTGTGAACATTCTAGGGTTTAGCTTGGACGATGATTGTGACGTGAATGGTTCCAACTGCTCAGGGTTGGCATCATGGCACAAATAAACGGACTAAAGTTTTATATACTAATTCCCCTCAATTCATAACCGCCACCTACAGAAAAGTAGAGGCTATCCACTCAACTGGAATCTAGTATAGGTCCATGCTGAATTGCCAATTGGGGCCTCGCTAGAGAACTCTATATGGGGGTATTGTATTAAAATTAAAAAAAAACATATGTTGTGAGTTCATTGCGTAGTGTACCTCAGGCCGGATATCGTTAATCTTCATCTTTCTATTATCGAGAATTTAACTCTGATTTTCAAGTAAATGTATAGCTAAAGTCTCTACAACTCGGCGCTTATTCAAGTGTAGTTCTTCCCGTGGTTCTTAGTATTAACCATTTACACATTTACCACAATGCAATGGAAGAGTAAACGGCGTCATATGATATGATATAATTTGACACTGTCGAACCGTATTTTGGACAATGAGCACTTCCACATCTGACCCACGTATTTGATATAATATTTAATTAATAGTTATTTGAAAATACTTGCAAAAACATGGTGCGTTGCAACATGCAAAATACAAGTATTAGCAAGTAATCCTGGAAATATGAATGGGCTGAAAATACCCAAGAACTTAAGTGCACACTTTTCCATTAAGAACAACATTATGGCAGGACATAATGCACAAAATACACGGAAAACTCGCAGTAACCGTATTTACCATTGTAAACAAAAAATGATAGAATGTAATAAAATAGCAATGCATTAAAATCAATATACTTGTAGAGTAATTACATACAAAAAATACTTGTGGTGGACAAAGCAGAACCTCAAGTGGGAAAGTCGTCAAAGTCAGTTCTTTAAAAAACCAGTCTGAAAATTCATCAAATTTTGAGCCAAATGCAATGATGATGGAAATTCTCGTTCCACAGAAGAGGAAGTTGGAAATGTTTGAGTGAGACAAACATAGAATATTAGAGAAAGAGTTACTTCTAGGCTAGCAATTCTGTGTAAAAGCCTTGAGTATGCCAAAGAACTATGATGGAATGAAATAGATTGAAGAAACTGGGCCCTCCCTATATCAGTAAGAATTTTGTAACCCAAAAACCACATTGATCTCAAAAACTTATCAGTCTCCACTAAGCCAAACTCACGATGGATTTCAAAAGCTTAATCCAGACTCGTTAAGAGCCTCTAATTTTGTCGATTGGTGGTAAATGTTATATTTTATTTCATGAAAATTGTGTTTTTTCATATTTTTTTTATTTTTTCATGATTATAATTAAAATGATATATACTATTATGATCATCCTTAAAACTATAATATATCGGAATCAACTGCCGATAGCTTACTTTACTGCCCTCTACTGTTATTCGTTATATTAGATACCATTAACTGTTGCCTTTCAGATGTCTAGATATACATATTGGATGTCTGAATAGTTTATTAGTTCTTCATTATAATTGTTACGTATTCATGGCATAATTAACTCCCAATAAACGTTCAAATCCATCCATCATCTTACCATAGCGATCAGGAGAGCTGGAGCAGCAAAGGCATACACAATGCCATGACGAATTGGCAACCAACATCTGAAAAGACAAGAGCCATTGTTTAAGATGGGTAGTCGTGACATTTTCGAAGAAAAATATCAAATTAATCATATTCCGTGTGTTAGCTGCCAACCATTAAAAGCTTCAACATTTTTAATACAATAGATGCCGTCAATCGTGACGTGATGCGTGCATGTAGTGTCACATTATCTATATTACCTGCACCGTTTTGTTTCTTTCATGTCTCTTTGAAAACATAGACAGTTATTATGATTGATTATGAACTTGATATCAATCATAATTGTGCCAATTTTGTCTTTCCCGTCAAAAATACGTAACCATACCGTGTGTTTTATACAGGTTTGCACTGCACCAAAACGAAGAAAAGAAGACCAACAACAACGTAATTTCTGAATCATCAGAAAAACATGAGATCATTACATTAACAAGTTAAAAATTGATGATAATAGCTATAGAGCAAGTTGCCCAAAACTTGCGAGTCAATACCATTTGCGTAGTCACATCGCCGTTTCATTTACCAAAACCAAAATAACCATATGACGAAGTATTATTTTATTTTTTTTTATTAATATAGTTCCTTAAAAGTATTATTGCATTAAATTCTTAGACATTCAATTAAGCGACCGTTCACAATAACTGTCTTACGTAAGTACAAAACGTACTTGAGAGGGAGACGGTACTTACAACCAGGGGCGGCGCCAGGGTAAAATCATAGGAGGGGCGAAACAGTACAAAATTAACTCATATAGGTTAAAACCCCCTAATTTTGACGCAATTTATTGCTTAAAACCCCTGTTTCTCCTCCCTGAATTTTTTGAACTCTCCAGGGGCGGCCGCCACCCCTGCCATACCCCCCCCCCCCCCGCGCCGCCCCGGCTTACAACCGAAAACCCAAGCAAAATAAATAAATACAAGATACTAATCAAACTATATTTGGATAAAAGTATAATGTCACGGCAAGTCTGACAATCCCTGTTATTCCAAAATATACTCAATGGAAGACCCATTGGATACATTATAGAAAATGTATGAGCACTATGCCGTCATAAAGCTTATGGAATCATGAATATGGCATGCGCAATTTCATCACGTGGAAATAGCATGGTTCCCAACTCTCTGTTATAATCATAAGTTGGAATCTATAAAAGTGTTCATCCATTATAACAGTATATAACTATACTTCACGGCTATAATTTCTGTTTCATGTTGGCATACGCTCGCATACCCGCAAAAACGGCGCACCATCTTATCGTATGAAAACGCGGTGCACGTAGAAACTCGCGCGGGTGTCATGTAACAGAAGTTTTGGCCGCGAGTATTTATAAAACAGCAAAACTAATTCCCAAATTTTTCCAAAAACAATAATAGCATTCGAAATGTTCAGCAATATTGTAACGATTTTTAACCATTCATTGGGTGTGTATATACAATAGCCTTTTTCCAAGAATTTGCTTAATTGTGGCAAACTAAAAACGCATTCGGGGATTAGGTATATACCAAAGTATTCAAGAATTAAAAATGCATTAGTAAGCCTGGCAAGCGTAAAGTCATGGATTTAATATTTTAAATGTAACATCTGAAAAGTTCACCTTTTGGATCATATAACTCGATATTCACACAAACCTTAAGAAAAAATAAATTATCGTTTCGGGGTTGGTCTTGCTGTTATTTTCTTCTTTTTTTCATTAATTTGTAGCTTTCTTGATGGATTTTTCACGCATATGTTGCACATTTGTGAAGAACTAATTCATTGATAATAATTTTCATGTTACAAAATTTGATGAACAAATTCGTGAACATAGCAAATTGCAATTGATCATTCATGTTATCCTTGATATGGATATCCACGAAATAAAAGAATTCAAAATAGAATGAGAAACAAAAACATGAACATTAAATTAGCTTGCAGTTTGTTGTTGTCCGTTGTTGTTGCGTGCAATTCCGCACCCTTTATAAATTATATGAAAACATTTCAACAGCAACATAAATGCGGCATTGACTTACTTCCTTTAAATCCATACTGGTGATATTTACTCGATGGCCCACTTGTACAAACAACGATTGGAATAGGAATACCTGAGAAAGGGACACAAAAGGTTAATTTTTGGGCTGTGAACAAAATGTTATTTTTAGGGTCGTGAAAAAATCTTCCGTAGTATTCATTTGTAGAGCTAGATCTGGTGGGGAAGAAATAATTTGATATTTTCAGGGACGTCCAGTCTCCGCCACACCAAGCTGCCGGAAAACAAAAAAAACATCATTGTGTAATGGTCGTTATCTGTCTGTGTATGAGTTAAGCCTGTTTTTCATTTTCTTGCAATTTAACAATCTAATTTCTTATCTTTGCCTAACCACTTTAAATATAGTCCGAATCCTGTACCCAATATTGCCATTGTTATATCTCTTTTTTTTAATATACACAATAAAAGAATAACGCTAATTAACAAAAACGTCCCGCATAAGAAAACTATGAATGAGTTATTTTTACTTACCCCACGCACCGCGAGAAACACAGATGGTTTCATAGACCACCTGAAGTCGGCTTCATCTTGATATACACAAACCCCCTCCATTAACATTCCACATGAACAAAGCCAAGATAAATAGTGCAACATCACTGTCTCCATCACGGCATAAGGCACCCTTAATATTTATGGTAAAGACAGAAAAACAAAATCATTTAATTTGTCCTTTTAACCGTCTTGCTAGTTTTAAAGATAGTGTAGATGAGATAAAATTTTACTTTACAATTCAATCAACTTCAAATATAGTCAAGTCTACACAATGGTATTTGAACAGATAATGAAATTATACAGATAAAATATTATCTAACTAGATGCTTTCCGTGAATGTATTATAAGTTTTGTGTACTTGACCTTTTTGGGTTTGGTTTCAATCCTACATAACGAATATAAAGTTGACCAATGACAACACCAAGCCACGTTAAGTCGGTGGATAATGACACGGACTTTCTTGTACAGCCTGAAAATAAAATTCTTAGAATACCTTTTTAAGAAATCTTTAACACGCCTGCACTCATTAATCAGAATAGATATATATATATCATCTATATATATTATATATAGATATATATATATATATATACTACCTATATATATTTATATATATATATAAACACTGTGCCACCTGTGTGCCCCCCCCCCAAAAAAAAAATCCCGGGGGGTTCTCAAGGTTTGGGTACCCATGCTCGTTCCAGTAGTTCTGAAAGTGACCCCTACCGGGACCAATATTTCAGTGAACTATACCCCTAACTGGACCATATTCAGTTGAAATATACCCGTTTTTTCGGTGAAAATATCCCTACGGGGACCAATTTACGGGAAAATTTAACCCCTAGCGGGATCGCTTTCAATTGTGAACAAAAAATATACCTTTTAAAGAACCAATTATATGAGAAAAATAAGCACTTTGTACTACTGTAAGAAAAAATTTAAACACTCTAGGGTTTTTTTGACATTTTCAAAGTTAATTTTCCAGTTTTGCAATGCAGCCAGTCACAATCTTACCGGAATTTGATACCCCTAGCGGGACTATAAATTTGATATTGTGAATTTGATACCCCTAGCGGAAGTTCCGCATTTGCAGCTAGTCCCTCTTTTTTTGGAACGAGCATGGGTACCGACCAAAACCAGAACACCCCCCCCCGGGCTGCAATATTTAAGCTTTTAAGCAACGTTTTCTCTGTGAGGGGTCTATAGGCACTTATGACCTAGTTTGGTCGCTCTTGGAGTTAAAGTCTGCTCGAGAGTTCTAAATATTATTTTTTTGGGTAATAATGAAAAATAGTCAAATAGAACTAAAGATACTAAACTAAATGCACAATGCCGCAATTGAGATGAATCGGATTTTCGTTGATGCAGTTAAACATTTATGTGTGTATTTGTCCCATCGGATACTGTGTATAACAAAATTCCGGGATCCGAATTTTATAACAAAGTTGTGTTTTCGATGTATGAAGGAATTCGAATTAGGCTTAGCAAGTTCACACAGGATTAGTATATGGACTAAGCATTATGTATATGCAAAAAAAACAGTTTTGGAAATTGCGGGCGCCCTCCTTCAGGAATCTCGAGTCGGCCTTAGGTATCCATGTATGGCAATTTGAAAAAAAATAACCAGAATTTTAATGCAAACACTACCGAAACTTAACGCATACACACCAACGGACGCAGATTTTTGAATTAGGATGTTCCTCATTTCAAGTGATACAAAAATGTAGTAAAATGAATGAAAGACTATATATATTGCACCCCTTTCTATTCTTATTAACCAAAGAAACCCCATCGTTCAGTTAAATAGAGTCGTCGGACAGTACCAAAAACCAACTTTAAATATGTAGTAGTCCATAAATGCCAAAGTAAGAATGAGGCAGACACTTGCGCTGGCAATAAGATGACGGTCAGGTAATGCAGAGCATCTTGGTGTTTTTTGTGGTATTCAATCTGTGAATATAAAATATTATTTCCATGATAAGTAGTTCATATAAAAGCACTAAAAATATGAGACCTTAAATTGCATAATATGCATGAGAGTCAGGATCAACAGTTCAGGGGTGTAATTCTTCACGATTTTTCATGAATTTCAGGATTTGTATTTTTCAAAATTTCCGCAACTTATTAATTTCAGCCTGATTCAAAGGAATTGTCGGTAAATTTTGACACTGTTCTTCAGGATTTTTGACGAAATCAGAATTTTCCAAAAAATCAATCCAACCCTGACAGTTATAAAGTAAAGTCAACAACGGGTGGCTCCTTCTCGTAAAATCAATAGAAATTTGTATGGGAAAGTGTAGAGTTGAATTAGTTGGTTCCATGCACTAGGCTCATTGATTTCTTCATGCAAGGAATTACGCACCAGGATCCACTACATCGGGGATTTGCTGGAACGACATCCAAGTCGTACACGTCGGATAAAAAAAAGATTTGCAAGAGTTGGTATGAGTCGAGGAGGTTAAGTGTTTGGTTCAATGACAAACATTAGCAATGTTCAAAAGCAAGTCCTCGGTAAATTGAATTTTTCATAACATAAAAATTACACCAAGGTGGCAGCTGGGAAAGTCCCGGTAAAAGTTAACTAGTTAATCTTTTGGCTGGAATCAGCAAATTAAGGTTTTTTTTAAAGGACAATGTAAAAAATATGTTTTCGGCTATATAAAGGTACATGGGAATAAAAAATATGTACCTCAATTAAACCGTCGTGCACGTTCCTCTCTTAGTACTACTGATAAGGTCTGAGAAGTATAAAGTGGTTGATAGGAAAGCATTCAAAATAGAACAAGAGGGACCTACAACACGTCTTTCTTCTAAGTACCTACATCAGTTTCCATAAGCTTTCGCGTGTTATTTTTGCCGAAAGCGAGATACAAAGAAATTACGGGTAAGAAACGTCCCATCGAATTACATCAAAAAACAACGTGATGGTCTTGGTAATTTACACTTACGTATATCACGTGAATAAGTATAGCAAAAGCTTGTCGTGTGGTTGCATGAACAGATGACATGAGTCTCATTAGTGCTTGCGTTGAAACAACCATCCTGAGACCATTTTCTTCAATGATACGAAACAAATAAACATAAATCTTAAACCCGACTTAGAATAAGCGGATGTTGTTAGTAATAATTAAAATGGCAGTCTACTGATACGTTTCACAATTCTGAACTTTATGTGCGATGTTCCTTGTATGTTTAAGATCAAGGTCATGATATTTGACGCTGCTTAAAGAAGTCATTTTTTTTCAATTCTGCTTATGTTGATTGATTAATTTTATTTTAATATTAATACACCATGTTCGCTTACCCATCATTGCTAAAGAAATAGCACGCAGGAGTTTAGTTGTTGTCTCTGTGTTGGCAGATTGATGCAGATTTCAGGTTATAGCGAACAGTAACAAGAAAAAAATTTGAAGAAACTTGCTTACACAATGACGTGCATTTGGAATTTACGTACAAATGGTTAGCTCAATGAACTTTAATAGGGGGGGCAAAAAAAAAACAAAATAAAACTGTTTTATCATTAAAGGAACTCTCAGTGATTTCTACGCCAGGAAAATCTAAAAAAGAAAGAATAGCTATCCTGCAATCTTGGTCCATAATTGTTGGAACACTCTGTGCAGAATTGGTTACCGCCCATTAATTAAATGTAGCAAAGCACTTTACACTGGTCAATCTCGCTGCATATATTTTCACCACAGATTTTGGGGGGACAGGTAATGGAGAAGAAGCATATGAACAGTGTGCTTGAACCTATATCATCCCTATGCATAGCTTCTAATGATTAACAAGTGTTAAAAAGTTGGCTCATTTTAAAAACCTTGGCAATCAAATTGTGAATTCCTTATTATAATTACCCCCCAATAAAGAGATATTGTTCTTACCCCAGTAACAGCTGGAATGTTAGATTTATACGTCCCTTCACGCACGGTTACGGGATGGCCATCCTCCTATAAGTTATAGCAACAATCCTACTGCCAAATTCATACGATCTGGTCTTCTCTTGTTCATTTACACTGCTATTAGAGAGCTGGGATGCGTTGATGAGCTTATTTCAAACTCTACTACTATAGATGACCTTTTATATATACAACAAACATCATATTGATATTTGCACACGGGATATACAGAAAACTCCTTACACAGTCGAAGATCGATATGTCGTCATTTTTTTACTCGTTTACCAAAGGGATTGATCTAAAAGGTAAGTTTTGAAAACGGCTATAACGTAACCATTTGACTCTTAAAAGGAAATGGTAATGATATTTTCATTAACAAATGCCAAAAGACAAAATTAACTTGAAAGATCGAGATTAGGTAAACATGTCAATAACTTGTTGAATTAAGGTTAAATGTTTAACTTTTAAAGTCAAGGCATCCTTTCGATATGATAGTTCAAGGGATTGGTTACAAACATGCATTAAAGTATAATACCGTACTAATGAAACCAATTTGTATTTGTAATTAATTTAAAAAAAGAAAAAACCTAAAAAATTAAAAAAAAAAAAAAAAAAAAAAAAAAAAAAAAACACAATTTTAACTTACTGTGTGTATTATATTGGAGCCCAAGTGGTCCTCAGCGTTGTTGAATTGCCGTCACTTGACTTAGAAATTCTGTTTCTTCATTAGAGCTTTAAATTTGAATTCCTTCCAAACTATCAAAAGGGAAGCAATAAGATTATGATTCAAAATAAAACAACATATGAACTTATAATACGTCCTCGATAGTGCACGATCGCATGTGCATTGTTTTTACAGAGGATTCCATGATTGTGGAATCTAATATAATGACCTTTTTGGTAAGCTATGGATCTCATATAATAAAGACAATTCCTTGTAACATATTTGCTCTTTTAAAGTAACTAATTAAATAATTTTAGTATGGCGTATCTAAACTCCATTTCTTCCAGTGTATATACGGGTGGTCTCAGAAAGATTACACCTTAAATTGGTGACCATAACTTCAAAGTGAGTATCACATTTGATAACTTTTAAAGAATCTTAAACCACAATTGTTTTTCAATATTTAATGTAAACTGCACTCGATTCGGTTCAGGAGTTTTGAAGGAAATAAGTGATTCTGTAAAATGTCAATGGTCACTTCCTTCACAAGTTTGGGCAAAAGTGATTTCAGAAGAAAAAGGAAGAAATAAAATTCTTTCAAATTTCAGGTCTAAGTGGCAATCCTGTTAGAATTTGATCTGTGGATGTGTGGCAAATTGTTACGTCTGCAAATTTGTCTTGGATTTAGACGAAGACTCCGTCTGATGGCTGCTATGTTGTGAAAGTTTGGACGGTTCTCCGCCTTCCAAGGGCGAATCTGTTAAAATTTGACTTGTACCCGTTCAAGACTGCTAAATTGTCAGATTGCTTTGTGCAAGGAGGATTTTGTTGAATTTTAATCTCAAATCCGCCTGACCAGGTTATGTTTGACCAGTTCGGCATATATGTAAACCACAAATGCCCTTTGTATGGGCGGGGACAAATGTTGACCAACAGTTTGTCTCGTGCAGTACTTCATACGCGAGAATTTTGAATTTGTCACTCACATCATGCATATTTATTTAAATGTAGAATCCCATTTTTATTGGAATAAGATGTCTGATTTTGATAAAATACTATGTAATAATCTTATTTGTTCAGTTTATTCCACCTGGTAAAAGTATTTATTAAACTTCTCATTCATTCTACGTGCCACCACCCTTGTTTTCCAACAACACATTTCACAAAAAAATTCTCACAGATGTTTATTGGTGTTTGTTTTCTAATAAAGAATGCATCATTCTTGTTATTACCATCTTTTTGTTTTTCTTTGTTGGATTTTTGTTATCATTGTCACGGTAATTGTTTATCACTATATAAAACGAACAAAATAGCTTGAACTCACAATATTACAAAAAGGCCACGTTTTGGGGAATGAAATAAGACACTTGAACAGATAACATTACGAGTAATCAGCTGTAGTTAACATCAAATCTTTAAACATTATTGTGGAGCAAAACTTGGAGTAAGTTCCCAATGGAAATGTGTTTACTAATCGCTTCTTTCTCAAAACTACTGAACCGATTCGAGTGCTGTTTACATTAAAAATGTTTAAATTTTTCTTTTTGGGTTTGGTTTTTTCTTTTTAAATTTCTCAAATGTGATACTCATTTTGAATTAGGGTCGCCTGTGACGTGTTAGGGTTAATTCTTTCTGAGACACCCTGTTAAAAGGTCGTATGTGCAATATTCTAACTTAATTTATGTCAAATCCGGTTATAAATCACATGTAATTATTTCTCAAAGGCCAATTCTGCATGTCGATTTTGATTGTATAAAGGTCGTAGTTTTGGTAAATACACCTCCCTTCATGAACCAACGGAAAATGGTTACGTTTCAGACTCCAGATAAAATTTCATTAAAATACCAGAAACGATCGACCTTACTTGCATTCACCCGCGATCATATTTTAGAATGTTAGTTTAACTGGCATTTTTTCACAGTAAGTAAAGTGCCCCATGAGTTTTCCATCATGGATATTTTTTATTAGATAGACCACATACAAAATTGAGTAATTTAATTTAACTACTTGTCATTACTACATAGAAAAGCTTTTACATTTTCAAAATTCTTGAAAAGCATTACTAGATTAAGATGTGTTAGTAATGTTACTATTATTGGACAGACCCTTTAGAATTCAATGTGTCCTGTCCAAACAATAGTAATGTTAGCAATAAATTTTTGTAATGGATATTATTATCCGAGAGAGATGCTATATATAAAACACTATTTCCTGCTCTTTATGGGCATATAGTTAAATATCAATTATAAATTGCATTTTTTTTTTCTCGTAGAGTAATATCCATGATTAAGATTTTGCTAATGTTATTGTTTTTCGAAATAAATTTTTTTGGGAATCTTTTTTCCGTCCAATTTCTATATTGTAACATTATTTTTAGTTAAAGGCTGACTCAGAGATTTCCCGAGGAGGGCGCCCCTCAATTTCAAACAAATCGTTTTATTTTCAAAGGCATTATACACAATCTTGTCCATATACTAAACACGTGTGAAATAGCTAAGCCGCAAATCGAGTCCTTCATATAGAAAATCATAACTTTGTTTATAAATTTCCGATCCGGAATTTTTTTGTTCTACACAGTATCATATGCACGTATCCATACATAAATGTTTACTGTATGAAAACGAAAAATCCGATTCCTCTCAGACTTTGGAATTGAGCATTAGGTGACTATCTTAGTTCCAGTTGATTATTTTTAAATTAAATTACACAAACAATACATATTTCGAAATCTCTGAGTCAGCCTTTAAGTATTAACAAATATTTAAATATTAAATAACTCAACTTTCAATGTTCCCTGTGTAAAACCTATCCGTGATTGAGTTTTTGGAACCTTGGCTCACTTTAACGGGAAACTGCCTTATGGAACTGAAAGAGATGACAAAGGCGGAAGCACAGGAGGTAGCTAAGGGCTAAGAGGTGGGGTTGATGAGATCAATTGCTGTAGACGAGATGGAGTACAAAAATGGGGTGGAAGATAGCACGGGGGGGGTGAATGGTGTTTGTGGTGGGCTGAATGGTGCATTTAAAAAAACCGCTGCATATACTTTGTGTTTGTCTAATCATTATGCGTCCAAATCCACGCACATTCATGTCATCTTATTACATATGAAGGGTACTTGACTAAAGGAGTCCCATTTCCACAGAGAGTGGGTCATGCGCCCCCCCCCCCTTGTTCTTGCTAGCAACAGAACTATTTTTATCCCAAGTACATTTAAGAAGTCTTTAGTTGTTAACCCATTCTATTCATTATGGTAGAAAAAAGTGTCTATTATAATCACTTTATTATTTCAAACATAACAATCAAAAAGTAGTCCAACATAAAGGAAACAATAAACCCCAGACAGCCCCATTATGGCCAGGCAGGGCACATAATACCTCACATAATATAAAAAAAAACCCATAGGTTTTACAAATTTAAAAATTTAAGAACCAGACAGATTAAGTATGGAGCAATTGCACTTACCCAGGACCTTTCCTTTAAATGATAATAACAAAGGAGGCAATAATGGAAATTTAGGAATTTGATCGCGGAAATCCTTGAAACGACGAAGAGTTGAATGCCGTAAGAACACTTTTCAATCCGAGAATATTATCATGGAAAAATGAAACCTCTGGAGCCAATTTCACGAGCAACAAAGGAGACCTGAAAATCATTTTCCTTGAAATCAAAATGAGAGGGCATACATTGTTGACCTTGAACTGTGCTCAAAAGGAACAGTCATTCAACAATAATAATTTTTCTTAGGTTCTCTTCCCAAAATATTACCAGGTCAGGATGAGGTTGTTGGTGAGCTATAGTAGGAATTGTGGTGCCACCGGCGAAGCCAGGCTTCGCCAGGAATATCATGAAAAAGGTACATTACTATAAAGCGAGACCATCAACGCTCGATGGAAACAATATAGTTTAAAACGCTGTTGTTACGGTACGTCTAGCGACGCTTGATCCAGCACACAGTGCAATTGTTGAGACAATGGTTAAGGGTCTCCTTTGGGGTACAGCAGTGGATACATTTATTAGAAATGGTCCTTTCCCCACCTGGCAAGATTAACTCTGGTGTTAAGAGAATCGTTAAGCGCGTTAACATAAAAATTTACAAACTCCTAACATGATAGATTTTTTTTTTTTCTCCAACTGTTGCAGGACGCCTCTATAGAGAGAGCAAGTCATAGAATTTACCTTGAACTGCCCAAGAGAACGGATGTGATTGTGCCAAAATTCTGAGAGATTCAGTCTATAACAATTAATAATTGAAAGACCTGGATTTTCAATGTTTTCGTGCATTGATAGGAAAAAAGATTTTAACTTACGGAAATGTTCAAAAGATTTACGTCTTGGTTTCAAGTGTTCAAATCGGATTCTCTGTTCACATTCAGAAAAAAATCGGAGGGTTCAACAAGTATGAATGGGTTGTATGCAAATTTATACCAGAAAAATGGGAAAGTGAATTAAAGTTTACTAGTAGTAAAGCCGTATGCTGTAGAAAGAATAATCAGCAGGAACTTTATACATCAATAATTTTCAAATTCAATGTCACAAACACTACTGTGATGGAATGGGTTAGTAACACATAGGAATTTATTTTTTTTATTTAACCTGGTGGTTTTTTTTTTCAATACACAGTTACTACTTCGGTATCAAAATACTAAGAAAAAATTATATTAACTTTCATGTGTATGTGGAGGATAAGTTCAAGCGTCAATTTGCATATTTTTTCAGTATTTTCTATCATCGCGTGTATACGTACCAATGACATTTATTGTATTTAAAGTAATATTCTTGCCACACGGTTGCTGTTGCTCTTCGAGTTCGATTTGCCATACCATGGGCAACATCTCTCCGTAAAGATAGTTCTGTGATAGGTTATAAGTGGCTAAGGTGTTGTGCAAGTTAGGTTTCCAGGCGCGGCCTCGGATCTGACCAGATCAGTGACTAGTAAAAATGTTGGTATAGACAGGATCTACGGACTAACAGCAAACGTTTAAGGATGATTTTAAAAACAAACGGAAAATTATAATTTTGACACAAACAGTCGTATGACAAATTTGTTAATCATGAACTTTTTTTGGCAAAATTACAAAGTTACAAAATTTACATTTACATTAAGGATATGATTTCAATAGTCAAGTAAAGATAATTAACATTAAAATTAGTTCATTTGAATTTTATTTATTCACATGCATTTGCCGATCTGGCTTATACAAGTTCAGCAACTAGTAAACAAATAGACAATTACAACGCTTAATTAATATTACTTAGTTTTTAGAGAAGGTTAAGTTGGTTAAGCTTGAAGGAACTTTTTAAACCATTTCGTAACGTTACTTCTTTTAATTAATGCCTAAAATGTCAGCTTACCATTAACTGTCACAACAACCGATTTGTTGCAATTTTGCCAGATGGATAGGTGCGGTGTAGTTAACGACGTTTCGCCCCCCCCCCCAAAAAAATGGGAAAAAACATGTTGCCTGATTGTCGTTGGACCATAAGGTATAGTTGCCAGGTTATCATTTACAGAGGGTATACTCCATTCCCAGCTATGCTGGGTTGAGTTGCCATTCATCATACAGAAATGTGATTTGCTAGCTGATCGGCAAACACGGGCTTTCAGCATTTCAGGTAAAGAGAAGGTTCAATACGTTTGACTTTTATTTTACGTGTAATAGGTCTTTGTAATTAAAAGAAACACACCCACATTACACCACACCACCCAATTATACAATTTTTTTTTTAATTGGGTGCTGTGCAAGCGGGTAACATATACACCAAATTAACAGATGGGACAAATACGTTAGTTAAACTTCAAATTAAAATATGTTGATGGTGAAAAAAATTTAACATTTCTAGAAAAATATGGTAATATGATTTTACATGCGGTTATAGTCTGTTTTAAGGTTTTTTTTTTGGTTTTACAGATTAATTTGGCAAAATTGTGTTGATCATTTGAAGTTGTTTAGCTTGCAATATAATGCGTTCATTTTGCTTCAGTTTTGACTCAACTCGGACATTCGGTTCCGTAGTTATGACAGTTTAGTCAAACGACATGAGCGAAAACGCAGAACATTTGCTTTTGTTTTTCTTATTTTTGAATATGTATTTTATTGTTTATCGGTCGTTATGAAAACAAAAAAAAAGTTATGTAAATAATTACTTTACGTCCAAACATTGTCGAGGCTTGGGCCCAGTAATATAGACCATTCTCATAATTGATGTGTGAACCGATGGAGGGAAATAGCTTTAATATCGGGATAGCGCATGCGCATTGTGCATGCTTGAAGTTTGAACTAGAGAGCACTTACCCCTCCCTGCGTTCATCGCAATTATGAGAATGGCCTTTTGCAAGGATATATCTCCTTTGATTGCAAGTGGAAAATATGTAGAATTAACCAAAGAATGGAAGAAAGAAACATCTATTCATCAACAATAACAGCAAACAAACAAAAAAAACAGCAACGAATTATCAATTACCTCTGGACGTAATAGAAAACTGTAAGTGGCTGTGTGGTTTGATGGCGTCCCAGCGTGTACTCTTACGTTAAGGTAATCCCAATGTAATTCTTCCCCGGGTGTTGCATTGACGTGACGTTAAACACCAGGAATTATCTGTAAACAACAGGCGACGTCCATGTTACAACCCGCTTTGGCTTTCCATTGGTCTGTTCAGTTACTGAAGTATTGGTTGGTATTATTAGTATTTGCAAATCTTGGACGTTCATTGCGAAAGAACGGTATGATGATAAGCCTGACACTAGGTATCAAAACATAACATGACATCAATCAAATTAAAAAACGTCCAAGAAGAACGACACTAATTAAAGGCGCACTCGGTGATTCGCTGTCTTCAGGGGCCCTATTTCATAAAAAATTAACTGAATCGTAAGCGATTTAAGTAAGAGATGTAATTTACTCTGGAATGCTTCTTGAGAAGAATTTTTTTAGGTAAATGAATAGGCCAGGTATAAGCAACAGGGATTGAACTCAAAAATAAATCTTCTAAGTCGACCAAAGTAAGATTAACTGAACTTTTAGACATGGCCTTGTTCTAAAAGTCGAAATAGGCCTGATTTTGCGGTATTTGTGAAAGATATCTAGCAATGGTTTACAGTACGTATTAAAGTGATGAAATTGAAAGTGCCCTTAAACTGTAGGCCTATTCATCATCATTATATGTATATGTCATCATGCATTTACCTTGCATGCTCTCTCCCCCAGGAGTATAAATGGGTACCAGGCATAATGCTGGGAATGCAAACGACCGCTGTGCGGAGGAGTGGCGAATCCCCCACAGCAACATTATATGAGGGAGTCTGGCCCCAACGCCAAGACAGAGAGATGGGGCACCCGCCTCGCACCATTTGCAATAGGTTATGAAAGTAGGCTTAAACCCAGCTATAGCACCTTAGGGGCAAATTAAACCGATTAGAGTTGGGAGAGAATGTGTAATTACTGGGATTTGGATATTGCGGCTGAGTTTCGGTAAATGTAACGAGCGCCTTGAGTTCAGTTGCTTAGATCAAATTGGGCAGATCGTGACACGCCGGATTAAAGCGCCACTTTTGCAACACTTACCTTTAATCCCCAGACACATTCAGAAGGGGTGCCAAGTCTGTGCCTAGTTCATGGTTACGAGAGGTCAAAGTCATATGGTTGTCTAACTTTTAATCCGTATGTATTTGCTAGATGCGGTATTATATTTACTCTGTCTTATTGTGTCTATATGTCCCCATAACAACATCCAGGTTTGGGACCACCTGTGGGAGGGGGCTGGGTGGGGGTTGGTCAATGTAACCCAAATGTCAAAGGCACTTGTGTATATTTTTAAGCCACATTATTTTACTAGATGCAGTATTGATCTTGTTACAAACTATCATGTTTTATTGCAGTTTTATTTAAATATTATTGTAATGTCCCATAGAAACATTTAAAGGCGAATGCCCAGTCTTTACCTAATTCCAGGGCACGAAGAGGTCAAAGGTCAAACACTGTGGCAACTGTTTAAATTTGTGTCCCTACTATACAGTTTTTACCCCGTTTTTTCATTACTATTAGATGTGCACATGTCTATGTTTGCTATGGTATGTTATATAGTAAACGTGTTAGTCCAGCAGATTAATCCTGGAAATTTTTGTATAAGTTTATTTTATGATTGTTATGATTGTCCAATTTCAGAATTCTATACCGCACCTTGAGCGTTTGGAGATATTCAAGATGCGTCCAGATGGCCGCCAAACCCATTTTACATAAATTTTTTTCATATTATAAGGCGGATGAGTTTGGTATCTATTCATATCTGTTTGAAGTCAAGGAATCCATTAAGCCAATAACATTACCAATGAAGGCTTACATCATGGTTAATCTACGATGGCTCCAAGAAGGTCCCACATTGTGCCGCCCAGTCCAAGTTTGGAGCAAAGGGACTAAAACTTACTTATACTGTTTGTGGTACAGTCAACCTTTTTTGGAGATCAGAATCCATTAGAAAACCATTACATGACCATTGAGGACTTACATCATGGTCAATTCAATATGGCTGTCCAAAAGGTCGCCAATATGGCCTCATTCATGTTGGAGCAATAATTACTCAATACTTACAGTAGTGTTTGTGGTGTGGTCAACCATTTTAAAGATGGTCAAAGGATCCATTAAAATCAATATGAAACCATTGAGAGCCTGCCTCATGGTCAATCCAAGATGGATGCGCAATAGGGCCACCAATATGGCCGGCTAATCATGTTAAAGCTATATAGTTTCTTCATATTTTAACTCAGTGTTATTTTAGGCGTTGCGCATTACCTTGTGGGTCATCGTCATTCATTCAAACAAGTTAACGCAATTGAGCGATTGTACCGTGGCCAATGCAAAATAGCCACGCGGATGTTTCATTCCTACAGTACTCATACGCCTGGTCTCATTCGTATCCCCATACATTGAGTCCCACTTTAAAATGCTGCTGCATAATTAAACAACTGGGTTGTTTAAAGTATAATATGCGTACATTGTACGCGGCGGCAGGTGTTTCTGGTAATGTGTCCGGTCAAGAGGAAGCCGTGGCAGGTTATTATACTCCTGGTATCTACAAAAGATAATTACAAAAGGAAATGTTATTACCATTCAAACATGCCCTCGTCAGCTGGGGGGTCAGAGCCTAAGCTTAGATGTTAAAGGGTTGACCTGGAACGTTTCGAAGAAATATACCTACTGTAAGTGAACCATTGGGGGCTACCGATGCTACTAAGGAGAAGTTACACTGATTTTTTTTTCTCGTAAGTGGTAGGGGTGCAACTTGTACATAGGTACAAGGGAACCAATGCGGAGAGCAAGGTTGAAGATGGCTTGGTATGTAGTAGGGATATGAAGGGCAACTCCACAACCGTGAAACCCCGGACGTCCCCACTGGAATAATAGCAGAATGTAATGTTTTTGAGATCTTATAACCCAGTAGCGGTGCGGGGAGCAGAGAAAAAGAAAGGGTGAGTATTATTTATTACAACTAGATCAGCACACTGATTCTGCATCCCAGTTCATAGCCTAACCTAGTTCCATGGTCGAAGAATCCTTAGCATCCAAACTCAAGTGTGGAATAAAGCGCAGCCTCGACTGGAGTGGATAAATCGTGGGATACTGAGACAGTGATGCTCAGAGCTTGAATACGTGCTGCTGATGAGGCTTACAGGTGCCAAGCGATTGCTCTCGCTCGGCCCAGGGTAGCGAAAGGTGTGCTCGGAGCACTTGGACGGGTTTGGAGTTCCGGTGTGAATTCTTGAGCAAGGAGAGAGAGAGGGGAGGGAGGGATAGAGAGTGTGTGTGAGTAGGTGAGTGTGAGTTCCTCGAACTTGGCAGGAGCAAGTCGGATGAGCTCGGGCGAAAACAGGCATGGCAGGAGTGCTGATGCAAAGCTCGTTGCAGGAGGAGTACCATTCAGGGTCGGGTAGTAGTCATACTTGTAGCTTTGGACAAGGATGGAGTGCTGGTGTACGCAGTCTGAACAGGAGCCAGTTAGTAGAATCTACATAGAGGAGCTCAAAGTGCTTGGACTGGTTTGAGTGCCTGTGTGAAGTCCGGAGCAGGAGGATCGCCACTCAGGAGCTTTAAAACGACTCAGAGGAGCTCCAAGCGCTTAGGCTTGGCAAGAGCGCTGGTGAGATGCTCGTTGCTGGAGGAGTGCCATTCAGAGCCGGTAGGAGTGAGACGGAGATTGGAGCACTTGACATGTTGTTGGAGTGGCTGCTGTGCGTTTTAGATTCCGAGGAGCACGCACTCGAGCTTTTTGGAAGGCAAGACCGCTTGAGCTATAGCACTTGGACAGGGTTTGGAACACCGGTGTGAATTCTAGTGTAGGATGAACACCAACCGAAGTTTAGGTCAGGAGAGAGCAGACGAGCTCGGAGCACTTGGACAGAGGTTTGGAGTGCAATGTGAATTCTGAAAGGAGTACCACTCCGATTTGGTAGGAGCGAGGTGAAGGAGCTCAGCACTTGGAATGGGTTGCAATGCCGCTGGGAATTGTTGGGTAACTTGGGCGTGTTACAGTCACAGGTCATAGAAACAGGACCTGCTCCTATTTTAATATACTTTGTCAAAGCACGATTATATCCTTACTTTTTCTTCGATCACAGCCATCAGGCGCACAGAGCGTCGAGAGAGGATGCCGCCAGAAAACCCCGGAAGCTCATTTAGATAACAGAAATACAATGTTCTAGGATTGGCTATAAAACCAAACCCAGCACTCTCATTAGTCGATACCTACTGAATTGCGAATACCCTGGTTACGTGTTCATATTGATTATTAATTACAATACTGGCCTAATTTTCTACCCTTTCAACACGAACATCATCCTTCAAATATTCTTCATGTTAATTCCTAAATATCCCAACATTAAAGGATATGCGACAATGTTATAATTTTAATTAAACCACAACTAATCACTACTGCATGACCCATCAAACACTGTTCATATACAAATGAATAGAAAAAAACAAGTAACCACCTTATAGGTTTCTTCATTGGATTACTTGAACTCCAAAAAGATGAAAAACCTCTTAGTGCCACTCTTTAAAATATGAACATGGTTAAGCGGCCATATTCGTGACCTTATTGGCAGCCATCCTTGGATTGACCATGATGTAAGCTCTCAATGGTCATGTAATTATTTAATGGATTCCTTTACCTCAAAAACGGTTGACTATACCAAAAACACCACTATAAATAAGTATTAGTACCCTATCGTCCCAAATTTGAATCGCAGCAAAATTTGGGACCGTTCTTGGCAGCCATCTTAGATTGACCGTGAAGTAAGTTATCAAATGGTCCATGTAAAGTTGGGACTTAATGACTTTCCTTGGCCTCAAAACCTATGATTAGATACCACAATCCATCCGTCTAGGTCGATCTGTACAAAATTATAGCTGAAAATGGGATTGGCGGCCATCTTGGATTTAATCAAATAATAAGTTGTCCACACATTGCCTTAGTTTTCCTTCGAGGTTACATGTGTTTAAAAAACGTAATACAGTCCTACATGCAAGTAAGTAGCATAGTTGGTATCACCGGAATCGCTACTTATGGATTTTTGGCAGCATTTGGAAATTGTCGGCCATCTTGACACGGGACTTCAAAAAAATTGGACTTACCTTAATAGGCTTCTATGTGACCCAAACCACAAGTGTGCCAAGTTTGGTGCTTTAATCAAGCGGGTCATGATTTTTTCACTATGCGACTGAACTATTATGAATCTGGTTGTTGACAGGCGCGCGTTTTTTAGAAACTAGTTTGTCGCGATTTAAACAGAAGGAGTTCATTATCATTTAAGTTAATACACCATGATAATCCAATTTTTCTGAAAAAAAACTGTTCACAAATTAATAAATTCCAAAATTGAAAACCATGTTTTTTCATCATTTCTCAAAATTTTAAAAACAAAAAAACACGCGTTTTTTTTTTAAAAGTTTAATGATAAAAACTCATGCCATAGTTGCCGGGATGTCAAGACTCATCGTCTTTGCTCTAATCATTTACAAGGTTGGATGGCCAAATAAAAACTTAATTGCGTTTTTGTGTGTATTGATATACGATTGCCTTTTTCTCCTATGCTGTATCAGCACTCCATTTACGTGTCGTCTTTTGGCACACAGCGCCGGCTATTTTTGAATCTTGGCAAACCTTGGCAAATTATCAACCACATCATAAATCGGCTGAGCTTGGGAAACTCCACTTCCCACAGTGTCAGATAGCGTTGAGTCGGATTTGTTTGTACATTGCGGTACACTTGAGATTGCGCAAAAATACTTGGCCTATCGTAAGGACTTAACACACCAAAATATTCCTAAATTGTCTAGTTAGCTGACTATTTTATAATATAGGTTTTATTTTGAAAAAAGCCGAAAAAACGTGAAAAATCCGATTCATACAAGTGCATTTTTCTACCTTATCAGCTCTTATCAGCTGGCTCAATTCTCGATTCTGCTGTCAAGTCATGCCACACGCCAGTCGTCCAAAAGTTGTTTTTTTTTTCTAGTTATCCAAAGGGTTCCTTTTTTGTCAGTAACCCGTTTCTAACATCAGATTGACTCACCTTATTCGTTGATTTCGCGATATCCAAGATACCGCGAAACCGTTTTTATCATTCCTTTTTCAAGCTAATCGCAGAGCCTTTAACACTGCTCTTGGCTGCTAGGGAGTCCCATGACGTAGGGCATGTCTAAGAATAGCCGTCCAATTAGCGATGCGGATACAGAATAGGTAGCGCTGTATCCCAGCACTAGAGATGATATGGGAGCTTAAAATGGTGTGTAAAGATAATATTTTGCAGTTCCAAAGGTAAGTTTTAGTAAAATAAACGTTTAATTTAGGTAATTTTTATTTCGTGTCACTTCATGCTTATTGTCGAGGGTGTGGTTTCACCTGTAGGGCTGAATCTTGAAACAGCTTTTAATGCTTCAAGACCAATTTCTCAAATAAATATATCACTGATCCTGTAATATCCAACTAAATTATCTAAACGTAAAACGCCCAGGAAACCATGGATAACGTTTGGTCTAATCAAATCACTTAATACTAAAGATAAATTTATTTAGAAAATACCGCTCCCAACCAGATCAACGATAATAAACTTAAATACACACAAATATCACAAACTCTAAATTATCTTCTGCGCATTGCTAACGTAATCATATCACAACAGAGCTGATACCGGAACAATATGAACAAACATGGCAAGACTCTAAATAATCTTCTGGCAAAAAAACCCCAACCACCCTCATACTTTACGACTCTAATTGCGTGTGGGCTGTATTAGTATTGAAATTAAAGATCCAGATCGAAATCGCTAAAAACTTCAATGACCTTTTTATACCTAGTGCATCACTGGCTGCTAAAATACCCCTCCTGACTACGTTACTCCTAGCAAATGCAGTTCAACTCCCAATGGAAAACATACTATTCAAGCTGTGGGTCGATGTATTAGCTCAAACATAGTTCCCAGATCTTACCAACATATTGAGCCTATTATGTATATTATTCAATCTTTCCATATCCACCGGTATTTTCCCATCTAAATTAAAAGTTACTAGACGTCTTTTCCGATCTTTACAACTGGTGATAAGCATTCTTTCAACAATTACCGGCCAATATCCCTCTTCCAGCTTTTACCCAAGATTTCTCTGAAAAAGTAATTTATAACAGAAACATGCATTTATTGATAAACATACAATTCTCACTCCTGCCCCAGTTTTAGGCTTTAGACCTAAACCTCCACCTTCATGCAATTAATAAACTCTATATCCAATTACTACTGCCCTGCGACCAAAACTCTGCACGCCGGGAATTTCAGACCTCAGCAAAGCCTTCGATACTCTTGATCACAAATTTCTTATCATAAACTAAAAAAGTTATGGTATAAGAGGTATTGCCAATACTTGGATTGAAAATACCTGGATAACGAAAACGATTTGTTGATTTACCAACACCACT
>JAMKCH010062590.1:0-10278 GCA_023653785.1 Ophioderma brevispina
GGTCATCCAGGGATAAAAATTGAAACTTGAAAATCTATCCTTCCCGAACCCCCATTTTAAGGTCAAAGGTTGATCATTTTGAACACAGAAGGGGGGGGCGGGGGGGGGGGGGGGTTGGGGGGGGGGGAATGGGGGGGGGGGGTGGGGGGGGGTGTAAAAGTCACCAGCTAACTTCGTGCTTCGCCTTGCGAGCACAGTCTAGTTTGCTTTTTGCTTATTATACGCCAAAACGGCTAGGCCGATATTGACCAAATCGGTCAGAAGAACCGTGACCCAAGCCACATTCAGGGGTGATACATAGTTTGACATTGACTCTCGTAGGGGTCACTAGAGGGTCAAAAAATAAAAATGTTTTAAATTTTTCTTTTTATGCATTTTTGTATATAAGTATGATATTTTGTGTCATCGTCTTTTGTTCAGTGTATACAGCTTGTACACAGAATTATTATCGGAACTCATTAACATAAAATGGCGGCATTATCCAATAAATATGCAAACTGCTATATCTCATACCGATAACACTTGGATAGGTGATGTCTGTGCAAGAGTTGCGGATATGTCGAGACGATCATGTGACAGAATATTGGCCCCAGTGGTCACGTGCAAGATCTGCAAATAGCGAATTAATATGCAAAAATGTTATTAAACTCGTCAACCAAAGTAGAAATATATGTCAAATGTGTTCACAAGAACACTGGAAAAAGCCCTATATTACTGTGCACAATATGGGGTCAAGGTCTCAAAATGGGGCATCTGAGGGGTCAAATATAAAAGAAGCTTAATTGACTTATCTCGCTATGCCATCTTGTAGGCCTCAATGAAAAGTGAAAAGTTCCACCGTGACTCCGCTCTGTGCGCAGCGTTAAGGGGTCAAAGTCAAAATACACAAAATACACACATGATTATATTGTAGCAATACCGATGTCATCTTGTAGGGCTCAAGTGAAAATTTGTTGCCTGCCTAGTATTGAGACCTACCCATCTGATATTTGGCCAGCGAGGTGACCAGTCAGAGTATGCAAAGACCACCCTAAACGTACGTGTGCCAGCTATAACCCAAAACAAACACCAACCACTCGATCGATCCGACAACGCTAGACAGGCCATGGAAATTAAAGAAGTTCACGCTTTGGTATAGTCGATGTACTGTTGATCTAGAACATACAACAAAGGTATGTCATATTACCTGTATTTCCTCGAAGTTAAGTATTCTCCTCTTTACAGTAGTAAATGGACGGTGTGCATGCTAAGCACATACGCTAAAAACACACAACAACAACGAAACAAAAAAAAAAAAAACGCGCGCGCCGTCGTGCATTACGTGCGTAGACAGCGTAGTATTTTACCATTACGCAGTACACGCTGTACACGCGCACAATATAAAACCTGTTCGCACGTTCAAAGCACCAAAAGGCCTACTTGTTATACAGCTTGAACACGAAGGTTATACAGAATTTGCGATCTTTTTTTTCTATTTTTTGTCTTTTTAATTTTTAGTGGTCAGCAGTGGTCATTTTACTTGACGGACATAGAATGTCCTGGAGTCGTCTAGTATTTATTTATTATACTGGTGCTGATTGAAATGTGGTACGTTTTCATATTAAACTGTTTAACATAGTTGAGGTACTGCACAGTACAGGGAACTAAGAGAATTATTAACCATGGTCTTAAAAAGCCTGTTTTTGTGAGTAATATGACGTACATTAGGGTGCTTACCACCTCCTCTGCATGGATTGGTATATGGCACTAGTGCTTATGTTCTTTTTATACTAATGGATAGCTGTGCGTTAGTAAAGGCGACCTTACGTCGTTTTTGACATTGGTCGTCGGCACGACGGGTGATTCGTAAATGTGAATGAAATGCAAAGATTAATAAGGAATCGTCTGACATGCCCGGAATTTCAGTATGACTCTCCTTCTCCTGTTGTAGAAAGCTGTGGTCCTCCTCTTCCCTCATACGAAATACTGTATGGCGTCATAAAGTCATTGAGTACCAAATAATTGTCATTTTCCCACAGCAAAATGCGAAAAAGTAGGAATATGGGATTATGCGGTTTTAGCTCTAAAATGATGGCAAATGACTAGTCAGTTTTACATAATTATAGAGTTTTAGAGTGGGAAGTGGTGGTATCCCCCCCCCAACTTTCCACCGGTGCGATAAAATGCCAAAATGACCGACGAGAGCTATAACTTTCATGTGTTATGTCATTTAGACGCACAACAAATGGGGTAGTATATTAAACAGGGGTTGCTGTATGACGTAAAAGTTGTGGTAAATAGACAAAATTTTAAATTACAGAATCCTCTCTTTTTCACCATTGTGGTTGGGTGTGTGTTTTTTTGGACATGCCCATTTTTTTTCAACGTGCAACTTCAAGTACCACCCTTTTTTTTTTTCCCCCTTTTCCCCCACCCTTTTTCCACTTATGCCTTGAAGAAAGGGAAACACATGGCGGTATTTTGATGGTGGCGAAGTGCCACTTGCTTTTGAAAATCATTGGGGGAATGAAGTTAGGAACAGCTATGCCGGTGGCAAATGAAACTGTAGATTATAAAAATTAAGCATATCAAGATATAGTAAAACTTCAGTGAAAGGCAGGTGAAAGCTGCCATATATTTGTATCGTTTAAAATGCCAAGGTCTCACTGTCTTCACATTTTACCATTATGTCATGCCTTATTTTTATTATATAATGTTTAATTTTTTAGGTTTTTTCTTTTTTTAATAATTTTAATATGAATAAACCTGTAAAAATAAAACAGCGTTGGACTGGCAGCTGGTCTCACAACGTGGAGAACGTAAAAATAACTGGAGCCCAAAAAATACGAAAGAAGCCAATGCAGCGGAAAGTAAATTAACGGGGTGAATTATGCTTCAACGGTATCAGTTGGTTTTGGGAATTGTTTAAACAATATTAAACATATGATTTCAATTTTTACAAAGTGGTCAAAGTTGTAGCTATGACATTCCCCACCCCCCCCCCCCCCCCCCCCCCCCCCCTCCTCCCCCTGACAAACGTTGTATTACGTCACCACATGGTTGAAAAGTTATAATTCAGGCAAACAATTTTAGAGGAAAAATGCAACAAACGAAGGAAAACGTGAAGAAATGAAAACCTTAAACCAGTATGGTAATCACAAATTCTTATGTCACCAATTTAGCAAATCATCATATGAGGAAACTTAACCCTCGCCTTAAAAGCCTTTTTTTGTAACCGGTTTACTAAGGGGGGGGGGGGTGGTACACCCCCCTCGAGAATTCGTTAAAAGCACCCGATGCTTATGATTTTGATACCAATGAATAGCTATTGTCCTCCTCTTTCAATTGCTACCAAAAAATAAGTACCAACATACCTAGTATGGCGTCATGGACGTCATTAAGTCCGCGAGTAGCAAAATTTGCCATTTTCCACAGAAAAATCGGCAGAAAATCCAATTTCGCGCACTAAAAACGGTAGGAATATGCGGATTTCATGCGGTTTTGCTCTAATGTGGAATTGGCTAGTCTTAACATAAACATAGAAGTTTTAGAGCCATACTGTGCATACTATTGTCAAAAATGCCCATAAATATCACTTGGGTGGCAACCACCCCCCCCCCCCCCACCCGTCGAATTTGACGGCATACCCTAACCCCGGGGAAGGTGCTACCTTCACATTTTTTTTCTTCACTAAAATGCCTGAGAAATGATGAAAGAACGATTACCTAGAAGCTTTTTTAAAAAAAGTGTTTTGGCATTTTAGCGCCATACCGAGCGAAGTCATGGGGGGGGGGGCTGGTGCCTAATCCCCCCCCGGTAAGACGAGGGTTAATACATGCGACTACATAGATTCGAAACCAGGGCCTTAAATTACAAGTCCTAAACCTTATCAACTACATACATGAATTTACAGTACTATATATGCTGAAATTAAATATGTAGTAGTACTCTTTTTCAAATTAACTAAATAAATTATAATACAAAGAGCAGAGGAATTGAGTTCTACAGAGTTTTTTAAAACTCTTTTAATAAAAGGAAAATAAGATTTTGCGTTTAATGACGGTATTTAACACATTTTATGGTTAAGGCGCGGCTTCCAGTTGGTTACTGACTGCCATTCAGTCACGATGCATATAGTTTTTAATTAGCACTCTTACTCAAACTGACTTCATGAGCTACGCAAAGATATGTCGGTTATGATTGTAAACAACCCTTAACACAGTGATTAATTGATCGGTCAATTAAAGCCCCATTGATAAGAGGTTGATGACCTTCAGGGTTGGTTGGGTCGCGAGCAGCCATTTATATTCCAAGTATACCTGATATGGGCTACTCTTTATTCCTGACCTAATGCCCGGCCATGAAAATGTTTGCGTTTTGCTATTAGATCACAAAAAATAAAAAGTTTTTTTCAAAATTGTAAAATGTTGCATTTGCCTGTGGAACAAAGTAGGTTAATCAAGAAAATGTTGAAATGAGAAAAAATCAGCACAGTTTAAGATCGGTAAACTGATTGGTCAAACTAGAGTTTATTCTGATGGTATTTCGATAACCATGCTACATGTACATTGGAATGGGTGGGGAGACTGTAAGGAATTACAAAGAGGAAAGAGTATTATAAGAGGGAGAGTGAGTATGAGAGGTAGCGGGTGAGAGCAGGGGAGGCACTCAACTTTAGTTGGGATATGTGCACTTCCGAACCTCGGGGGCGGGGGGGGACTTGAACTGATTTGTTCTTAAATTAGAGCCTTAGGGAATTGTGATGTTTTAAATATTGGAATGATTCGTTCCTGGATATATTCGATACAGTCTTCTTTGTCAAGCTGACATCAACCAATCAACGTCAAACTGAATTCCCTCTGGCACGCATTTTTGTGGAAAAATCGGACAACGCGACGAAACAAAAAGTATAACTCAAAACAAAACAAAATACGGGTTTAATCGAAGCTTCTGTACTGTATGAAAAGCTTGTACTTGTAAATTTATAACAGTTTAAAATAAAATCACACTAAAAATAAAAAAAGTAAAAAAAAACTCTATGATTAATTTTAATTTACATAAAAAACAAATATACATAGGCGTAAAATCACATTTTACCGCATATCTTTTTTTTTTTCAAAGGATTCACAAGAAATTTGTCAGACATTGTGTTTTTTTAATGCTCAACAAAAAAAGGAAGAAGAAAAAGAAACACCCCCCCCCCAATTCCGTCCCCCCATCCCCCCCCCCCCCATGGCAGTAAAGCGGCCGAAATAAATGGTCCACAAAGCAATTAAAAAGAAGCGCACCCGTGTTTTTGACAAAAAATGCATAGTGCATAAGGTTTGGAGGCTACGTAAAACAAGAAAATTTTTTTCTTTTTTTGGCCTAATACAGGTAATCTGAAATCTTTAACATTAAACATGGTTGCAAATGTTTAAACCAAACCATTTGGAGTTATTTTGGAGGATTTCTGGAGAAAATCCTATCATGTCAAAAAAAAAAAAAAACAATTTAGCATCCTGGTTTTAGGAGTATAACTATGCGAAACGAACTTTGTCTTTCTGCCCACTTTTAGATGATGTTTGTATATAATGCTGTTGATAGTTACTGATAAATGTAAAGATAGGTTGTAGAAATTGATATAAACAAGCAAACAAACAAAACGAAAAAAATGACACAATGAAAATGTATTATGTGCTTGTTTTATATCCATGGATTTCCATCTCAAGTTAAATAGTGTTAATAACAATGTTTTGTCAGATTACAGCACGCGTATTTTAGTTTGTGCCTCAGGTATTTTACCAGATAAAACAGGTTCCCTTTTTGAAACAAGTCCCCTCTATACACAAAAGTGGTTTGAAATAGTTAAGAGTTCCAACAGGATTCAGATCTTAATGATGGCATTGCTATTTTAACATAAACATAGAGTTTTTAAGAGCCATACTGTTCATAACCCCTATTTCAAAATCACCATAAAATAAATATCCTTGGGTGGCAACCACCCCCCCCCCCCCACCACCCTTCGACTTTGACGCATACCCTAACCCCGTGACAGGTGCTACCTTCACATTTTTTTTTTCACTAAATGCCTGAAATGCTGAAAGAACGATTACCCCCTAGAAGCTTTTTACGACAGTTTTTTGGCATTTTAAAACAGCGTACCAGCGAATCACTGGGGGGGGGGGGGTTGGTAACCACCCCCCTGGTAAAACGAGGGTTTAATACATGCGGTACTACATGGATTCGAACCAGGGCCTTAAAATTAACAAGTCCTCAACCTTATCCACTAACACTACATGACTTTACAGTATAATCAGATGCTGAATTCAATATGTCGTAGTTACTACTTTTTTTCAAATTACACTAATAATATATATACAGAAGAGCGACTCGATTTCTACACAAGATTTTTTAAAACTACTTTTAATTAAAAGGGAAAATAAGATTTTTAAAAGCTATAAAAATAAATATATTTAACACATTGTATTGGTAAGCGCGCTTCCAGTTGGTTACTGACTGAATTCATTCACGATGCATTAGTTTTTAATAGCACTCTTCTCAAACTAACTGTTCATGAAGCTAACGACGCAAAGATAGCCGGTTAGGTTGTAAAGCACATTACAACCACAGTGATATTGATCGGTCCATACAGCCCCATTGATAAGAGGTTGATGACCTTCACGGGTCGTGGGTCGCGATCGGCCCACTTATATCCAATTAACCTGATAGGTGCCTACTCTTTATTTCCGACCTAATTGCCCCGGCCTAATTGAAATGTTTGCGTTTTGCTAAGAAAAATTTTAAGAATTTTGCCTTTTTTTTTTTGCTGTGGACAAATGTTAATTTTTAATCAAGAAAATGTTTAAATGAGAAAAAATCAGCACACAGGTTAATTCGTATACATGATATGCTTCACAGACTAGTTTATTCTGAGGTATGTCGATACACCGGTACTGTCCATTGGAATGGGGTTGACTGTAAGGAATGTTACAAAGTGAAAGAGTATTATAAGAAAGAGAGGTGAGTATGAGAGAGTAGCAAGGTGAGAGCAGTGGGCACTCAACTTTTTAAGGTAGGGCTATGTCGACTTCCGAACCGGGGGGGGGGGGGTCTTGGGAACTGATTTTGTCTCTTAAATTAGAGCCTTAGGGAAATTGTGGCCTGTTTTAAATATTGAATTTATTCGTTCCTTGATATTATATTCGATAAAGTCTTTCTTTGTCAAGCGACAGCCACCAAATCAGCCAACGTCAAAACTGAATTCCCTCCTGGCACGCATTTTTGTGGAAAAATTCGGCAACGGACGCGACGACACAAAAAGTATAACTCCAAAAAACAAATACGGTTTTTTTAAATCGAAGTTTCTGTACTTGTATGAAAATGCTTGTACTTGGTAAATTTAATACAGTTTAAAATAAAATAACTTAGACGTAAGAACAAGTCCATTCATAGAAACATCGTAAATGATTAACATTAACAAATATACATAGGCGTACAATTCACATTTTATAACCGCATATCTTTTTTTTTTCAAGATTTCACAAGATTTTGTCAGCATTGGTGCTTTTTTTTAACTGATCAACAAAAAGAAAAGAACAAAAGAAAACTGGCAGTAAAGCGGCCGGAAATAACTGGCCACAAAGCAATAAAAGAAGCGCCACGTTTTTTTTTTTGCAAAAATGCATAGTTCAAAGGGTTTTGAGATACTAAAACCAAGACAAACGTTTTTTTTTCTCTTTGGCCTAATACAGTAAATCTGAAATCTTTAACATTAACCATTGTTTGGCAACTGGTGTAATAACCAACCATTTGGCGTTTAGTTTGGAGGCCATTTCTGGATAAATCCTATCATTAAAACAAAAAAAAAACTTTAGCATCCTGGTTTTAGGGATAACTATTGGAAACGAACTTTGTCTTTCCGGCCATTTTCGATGATGTATTGTATATAAGTATTGAAGTTACTGATAAATGTACTTCATTAGGTTGTAGAAATTTCATATAACCACAAACAAACAAAACGAAAAAATGTAAATGAAAATGTATCTTTTGCTTGTTTTACTATCCATGGTAACAAATTTCCATCTCAAGGTGAAATAGTGTTAATAACAACGTTTTTTCATATTACAGCACAGCGTTATTTTTCTGTTTGTGCCTCTGGCTTTTACACGAAAAAGGTTCCTTTTTTAAACAAGTCCCTCTATACACAAAAGTGTTTTGAAATATTTAAGATTTCCAACAGGATTCAGATCTTAACCTTTTTTATTGTGTTGACAATATGTTCTACCTTTAGATAGGCCAATAGAAAGCGGACGAATTTTTACAAACAGAACCGTAATAACTTTTCCCCCCCCCCCCCCCCCCCCCCCCCCCCCCCTTGCACAAATAATATATCGAAAAAACGTGAAACAATGTAACTGAAAACAGTGTTTAAGTTGATTGAATACCAGTTATCAATATTATAAACTATACTTTCCATATCTTTCGGATGAGACTACCGGGGACGATAGGCCTAGAATGGGCTGATGAGGAAGCGCAAAGTGACCGGTCTGTTAGACGACAAGGTACGGAAGCGATCCCTAGGTCTACCGGCCATATTCACGTGCGTACGTACATGAACTAAACTTTCTTGGAAACCTACAGGCGCTATTCGTCTATAAAAGTCTTAGTAGTTAACTGATTGTAATCCTATAGTTTCTGTTTTGTCCAGCATTACTTTTTAAAAATTATTAAAAAAAGAAAAAACCTAAAAAATTAAAAAAAACTACAATATTAAAACACACGGAAATGCTACCATACCCACCCATATCTTTTCGCGGCTGAGTCTAACCGTTAAGTATACATTGTTGTTAGCGGACAATTTCGCGGAAGCGATCTCCATGTGTACCGCTTGATATACAACTAGGTGCGTACACATAAAACTAACTTTCTTGAGAAACTCTCTTACACCGCTATTTTGTCTATAAAAGTATCAAAGAGTAAAGTGATTTTCGTTCTTTAGATTTCTGTTTTGTCCAGCCAACGACATGTTATTTTTTCATCATGAAGAATCAATTATTTTAAATAATCTAGTTTCCTACAGTTCAAAAAGTGTGTTCAAAATGATCTGTGCGTGATTATGTGTATGCGAGAAGACTCGGAACAAAAAAATTGCCGTATGGAAAAATAAGTACCAGTAATTGAAATGATAGATTGACAGTAATACGAAATATATGTGTGACAGTATAAATAGTTATTTCTAACAATTGCACTGTTCGCCGTTGATAATTAAAACTGTATCTTTAAAGAAGTTTTTAAACCCAGCATTACTTCGAGACTACTCTCCAAAAGCTATATTCGGGGGCGTGCATATTGTAAATAACGTTTTATGAGGATTTATTCGGAGGAAAACGAGATTGGTCCACCGGAGAGAATGGGTGTATGGGCCCTTTGGTCTCGGTCATGCTTTGCTACTGTACATAAAGCCCAGTCATCGTCCATTCACACCCGTGGACTTGCGCCTCCGTTGACCAATGGGCGTCGACTTTTCTCCCAGGCTTTGGCCTTTATCGCCAACCGTCATCACATGATCAGACCTGCGTAGGAGTAGGTCATAGTTGCGGCTATTGACAATAAATTGTTTTCCCACCCTCCTCTCCCCCTTGTTATAGAGGGTAGGAAAAAGTACCAGTCTCTTTTTTCTTGGCAAAAAGGCGGCTTATTGCTTTTATTTTGGCATTTATTTTGATTTCATTCATTAATTGGACAATTTATCTGACTGATAATGATGTGAGCGGAGCCAGAAGTTAGGACTTCAGGTATGCAGATTTGCTCTATGTATTAATTAGCGTACTTAATGTTGAGCTGACAAATAGAGGATATTAAAGGTATTTTCATTTAATTAGTTCAGGCAATCCCAGAGGTATTTGACTTCAGATTGTCTGCACTCAGTTACGTCATTGGCATTGCATTTAAATTATTAATATTGCAATTTTCTTCTAGATCTGGGATGACTTCGAGCCTTAGAGGTAAGTGACTTCAGGTTGCAACAGTTTAAGTTAACATTCAAACAATGTTCTAGGAGCCCTTGAGGTATGTGAGGGGCTTTAAGAGCCTTTAACTATTGATTACAACTGAATCCAAGATTCTAATTGATCCCTGGACTGTTGCGGGTAAGCCAGCCCGACTAAATGGTTATTATTATCCGAATTTAGTAATGTCAGCCCTAATCTTTGCCTACAATGATCCAATGGTGATATTCTATAATGCTTAATGATGTATTAATTCTGGGACATTTGCAGTAATTTAATTCATTGGTGTAATTTGGTTAGAGCGGAAACT
>JAMKCH010062592.1:0-12849 GCA_023653785.1 Ophioderma brevispina
ATTTTATACACTGAAAATCAGATTCTCACAACAAAACACCTTCCAAAATGACATTTACACACCAAAATTTCAAAATCCATTTCCATGAGTTTCATCCATAAGATCACAGCTTGCACAACTGTAATTTTCAAAGCAATCAAGCAAGCCATAAAAAACTAGTAGGGCGTTAAACAGCGGAAAAAGCGGCAAATTCTTCCACGCGATGGCAAAGGCTCTATTAATTACATTAATAGGCCAATAAAAAAATCAGCCATATTTCTTCTAATATGTAATAAATTGGATCTTGGATTTGGACAAATAACTAAATTAGTTTAAAAGTATTTCATATTTGTGCAAGCGGCGGTTACGAAATTGAATTTTTGACAAAAATAAAATGTCATTTTCCGCCCATCAAAAATTTGAAAGCTCTTTTTTTATTTTCGATTTTAATAGCAAGTATTGTTGTCTTAGGCAAAAAAAGAAAGAAAAAGAAAAAAACAAGTTTGTTTCCAGTAGGCAGCTCGCATTTTGATTTTGGAGCCATTTTACCGCATTTTTTTTAATTTAATTTACTGAGAAAATTTACTTTTTACACTTAAGTGCCTCAGAGATAGAAACTTTCATTTAAAAAAAAACATGTAAATGATCCCAAATCGATAATTCTTTTATAAACAAATAACTTGACAGTAAAATATGATTTGCAACTGTTTGACTTGCCATTTGATTGATTTGAGCCATTTCTGGGGAAAATCCTTTAAAAAATAAAAAGCGCATTTAGATTTTTGGAATACTGGAAACAAACTTGATTTTGTTGGCCTTATGACCCTTCATATGGTGTAAGTTAAAAAATATCTGCCCTCTCTAACCTTGGATCAATGCACTTTATACGTTAGAAAAGTATAAAAACAGAAGAGATCTAAAAAAAATGGTGCGACATTAATGTAGATTGCCATTAGCCATCGCTGATTAAACAAAATATAAACGGGATTAGCAGAATAAACCTAAACTGGTTTTTTTTTTTCGCTTTTCATGTGCTTCGTATAACAACCGAAAAAGTTCACATTTCTATATCACTTTATAAACAGCAATTGCCTAGCTTATTGTTTTTGTCTTAAAAATTAATATTTTCATAAAATAGGTAATTTTATCATTTGAGTAATTATAATGATTAAATGTGCCAAAAAATATGCAAAAAAAATAATTAGCTCATTTGCGTACTAATTGATAGAATTTTGTCATAATACTTTTGCAACTTGCTTCATAAAAATAATTTATGTCATGGTAGATTAAAATTATGAACTTAAACTTTTCTCTACTTTTCTGCCAAAAAATCTATTTTTTTCCTAATTGACACGTTGCACAAATTAAGATTTTTTTGTACTAATTTGCGGTCAGCGTTGACCTTTGAAATTATAAGCAGTCTCAAAACCAAATAAATCCATTTTTGAGTTTGAAAGTAAAGCAGAATGTAGGCCAATTTACGTAGATTTTGTTTGACGCGCAGTATCATGTTGCCAGATTTTGTTCTTGATTGGGGGAATTATGTAGCTGGTGTCCCACTCCCAGCGTCTAGCGTACCCAATTTTATTCTCATTTCCTTTTATTGATATTATAGGCGAGTATAACTATAAATTTATTCTAATAATAACAGAAAGTTAGAAGCATCCAAAAGAGGTTGAATTGTCCCGAGGGTCGAATCGTCTTTTGATCTTGTGGACTGAATTGGCTTGGCCGAATTGGCGTTTTTGCAATAGAATACGTGTGGGTACGGTTATGATACAAGGCTCGTGATTGGCTGCAAGCGATGAGTAGCTTTTTTTATTGCATATGGACATCATCGAAGCAGTAAGTACCGGCGTGATTTTTAACGGTTTATTCAGGGGATTTTTTTGTACAGTATTTCTTTAATGTGCAACTTTTGAAATCGATGATAATTTGTTTTTTTTATTTGTAATATTTATTTGATGTCAAATCGTAGTCCTTGTGGAATTGCACATAAACCAACGTCTTTTTTCATTTTGTTATGGTCAATAGAAATCCCACCCATCCACCACACACCCCATCTCCTCTTCCCAACACCCCATCTCCCCTTCCAAAAAACCCCTCTTTCCCCTCCCAACACCATCTCACCCTTCCCAACACCATCTTAACCCCTTCCCCAACACCATCTTACCCCTTCCCAACACCCATCTTCCCCTCCCAACACCGTAGTCAGTAGAAATCTAAGTCCATAATAATAATAATGCCAGCATTTATAGCGCTCTACAAGGGTAAACCCAATATCACAGTTGCTTACATTTTATTTATAAAACATTTTAGACAAGACAAGCAAAGTTTACAAATGGCAGCAGCTAATCAGCGTCCTGTTGTCAATCCAAACAATGACGAGACACACACGATGACATACTCCATATAGATGATTTATTAAATAGTACATCAAAGAGAAAAAGTCTGAATTTCAATAGGATCGTAACCTTGAAAACTGGAGCCATTCTATATAACCATATAGCCCGGAGCTAGCACCACCCTGTAACACATCTCAAGTACAAAAGGTTTGAGGTATTAAATTATGTTGACAGACTGACAGCAACCCCGTGAAACGCGATTCTTAAGTTCCTGCAGTGGGCCTTAAGGAGAGGGGGCCAAAACAAAGTTTTGTACAGGGGGTCAAAATTGTAAAATTGATCCAATCGGGTGAAAAGAAACACCACGTATGTGTCTAACCATAAGGATTCATACAGGTATAGTTTGTAATATGTACAGCCTAAAGTTTCAGAGGTACAGGTAAAAACAGCAAAAAACAATAATAAGGGTAATTTCAGTTGTACAGGGGTCAAATTTTAAAGGTGCTCCGATTTGGGATACAAAATGGTGCAAATTATGGTGGAGTTCATAGATTAAAATAAGGAAGGAGTTTGCGGTCTTAAATGCTTAGGTGTGCGATGTAGGGGGCACAGAAGGTTCAACGTCCATTGCATCAATGGGGCTTGATCTTGTACCCCCTACTTTCTTAAGCAAGCAGTTGGACATTCAAAGCTATTCCTTATTTGATCCTATGAGCTCCACCAAGAATTTGCACCATTTTTATCCCAAATCGGAGCAAGCCATTTTAAAATTTGACCCTTCTGTACAACTGAAATTGACCTTTTTAGTGATTTTTGCTGTTTTTAGCCTATAACTCTGTGGGAAACTTTAAAAAGCTGTTTTTTACATATTACAATAACCTTTTCTGAATCCTTATGGTTAGACACATAATTAACATGGTGTGCTTTTCACATGATTGGGATCAATTTACAAGTTGGGACCCCTGTACAAACTTTGTTTTGGCCCCTCTCCTTAAGGCACCACTTGCGGCCACACTTAAGAATCGCGTTTAAGGGGTCCTGTTCAGTCTGTCAACATATTTAATCACTCAAAACCTTTGTACTTGAGATGGGTTACCAACTGTGTGCTAGCTCCCGGGGTATACAACTGCATCATGAGAGAGCTCTTTAAAAATTAATCTTTCTTGAAAAAAAAAGGAGTCATCTGAGAGTCCCCCACTACGGACCTGTCAGTATGATCGAACTCAGTCCATATGGAGAATATTGCAGCTACAGTAGCACATTACAAATGAAATTTAAGTCTAAACTTTAACGGCTCATAACTTGAAAACTTAAGCTTGAGATATGCCATATGAATGCCATCATGAGATAGAGGCTACTTAAAAATTCAGCTTGTTCCAGAAAAATGGAGAGAGCTCCACCGTCTGACGGCCCTATTCAAGGAAAACTGTCAGTAAATGGAATCAAAAAAGTATAAAATGAGTCTAAACTTTCAAGCTTGAAAAACCTTCAAAACAAACCACTATAGACAGCATTCAAGATTCTGACTGCATTGGCTCGGACGAGGGTGTGAAAAAAATTATTTAGAGTGCAAAACAAAACTAAAAATATTTGGTCAATGTTTTCTAGATAAAATTGCATGCGTTTCTGATTTTGGCCCTTAAAATGGTGAAAATCACACCACTTTTGAGATATCATCCATATTTGGCCCCTTTGGCAAAATTTGGCCTTTTGAAGTGACAAAAAATTTTGACTTGTCTCTTGGAATGACCATATCAAACAACAAAAAATATTTTTAATTTTTTAGGTTTTTTCTTTTTTTAAATTTAATGTTAAATTATTCCCCTATCTTTACAATAAAATAGTTTGCATTGTTCCAAAAATACTCCTGTTTTTGTTAGAGTCTTGAAATTGTTATGTCGGAGTGACAAATTGTACGCAAAATTTGAGGGTTTCGTCCAATTTCGGACTTACAAATGACCATATTCACAAAGGTATTACCCTATAGAGATATAATTGGGTGTCATTTTGTTCAGAAATGCAATAGCAAAGCTCTAGTTAGTAAGTTTGAACCAAAATGCTCTTACTAGAAAATTATGAATGAAAAATGTTACCCACCCTTAATTTTCTTGCAGGCGTGAAAAAAATTATTTGATTTGATAAAAAATCAAACTAAAAATTCCAGGGATTATGGGATTTTAAAATATGAACGTGTTATGCCCAATAAATCCAACTAAACAAGTGCATATTTTTAGACCTAGGATTCCTCATTTTGAGTTTGTGAATTTTTTTATCCAATATTTTGTCCTTCCAGCAATAGGTGATTTAATGTACAAAAGCATTATATCATACCAAATCCACCTAAAATACCAGCAGATACTAGTTGACAGTTAGGATCAGAATGAATTAATAAGTTATTAAACCTAATCCAATGGAAGAATCCCTTACTTATGTTTTACTATGTTATAATTTACAGCTGTCAGTAAAATTATGTATCCTAGTTTTAGATGTTGTCTCTTTTCCCCTATTCGGATATCATGGAGGTTTGTAGTTGAGTGTAGCATTTGGTGGGGGGGGGGGGGGGGGTTAATTTTGCATTTTCAATGCCAGATTCAGTTCTACATGACATTTCCACCCAGAAAAAGTTGTTTTCATTAAAATTCTGAACTTCAGTTTTACTCATTTTGTCCTCCAAACGCAAGTCAGATCTTGAACGCTGTATTAAAATTCATTATGTGTAGGTCTATCCTTTGTAACCATTGAAGTGAAATTGTTAAAATACCTTCAGAGACCCTTTAGCATACAGCAGTTAAAGGGTTAAAATCAAATAGTAATAATGTGGGTGAACCATCCGAAGGTCGGGAGAAAAAACAATGTTGGAAACCATGTTAAAAGATTTATAATTGAAAAATCTTTCAAATCTACAATTCTATGTTCTTTTATTCACTTTTTTTAAATTTCCCCTTTTTTGGTTTTAGTATTTTTCAGTTTTGAAATGTTTGGATTACTTTGTTAGTAGGGGCTTGTCGAATGTCCCCTCCTACAATATACCTAAGTTTGGCTACTCTAGCTCATCTAGAAACACGAGCGGTCACCGCTCGTGGGATTCGTGCAACCGGTGGTTTGGTGGTTGTGACGGTGCTACTTGGCAGCCGGTTGGAATGACCCCTGAAGGGAAGGGGCTAATTGGTAACGATGCAATGACCTTAAAATAATGACACGCACCTTTAATTTGGTAATGATGGAATGGTGTGGTTATTTTGTAGCTGCTTTCGACCTAATTGGTATTTTTCGTATTGATCAGACTTTTTGATTTTGCGCACCTTGTTTTCACCACGGATTCGGGGATTCCCTGGGCTTTACCTGTTTGTTTTCACTGTGGTGAAGCCATGTGTTTCACCATGATGAAGCCCCCCATCATCCGCTCCCTGCCATTTACGACCGTCACGTAATTGTGTATATTCGTATTCTTTTCAAAGATTTTTTTACATGGGGGTCACAAAGGTCACATGGCGGTCACAAAGGTCACATGGTGTCACAATGGTCACATGGTGTCACAAGGTCACACACGAGGTCCACAATGTTCCAACCCCGAACCCCCACCCCACCTTCCCCCGACGCCAACCCCAACCTCGCTCCCCTAAGACACACCCACCCTCGTCCCCGTGGATGCCACTCGACTGCTCCCCGGCACCCGATTTGTGAAGGGGTCTAAGTGATGTGAGGTCAGCAAGGTCTATGTGAGGTTACTAAGGTCGTATGGGCTTGTCACCAACGTCACACAAAGTCACCAACGTGTTCACACAAGGTCTCCAAGGTCATACAAGGTACACCAGGTTACACAAGGTCACCAATGTGGTCACAGGAGGGCAACCTGCCCCTCGCGAGCCGATGCACCCCACCCTTCCACGACGCACCCCAACCTTCCGACGGCCACCCAGATGCACACTACCCCGACCCATCCCGACGCACCCCACCTCGACACTTAAACCCACCCTGCCCCCTCCAACACCACATCTCCCCCCCCATATGATTCACACACAAGATGTATGGTCTAGTAGTTTTTTTCATGTAGCAAAGGAATATGCATATCCGATGCTACATTTAGCGATACAGCATGTCAATATGCATATTAATGTAAGCTCATTTGCATTACTAAGCTGCATGTAGCAGGAAACTTTCAAATGGCAAAGAGGATGCGCACCATAATGGGTTTTGGTGCAGTGAAGGAATTTGTAGCATTGTACCGTTTTAAAAATATAGTGATTATGCTGATTTGCAATCAATTAGCTCATTTGAATATGTATTTGCTCAAAATATTGCCCAACATCTATCAGGTCAAGAACTCTTTAACCCGATCATTCTTTTTACACCAAGATACACATTATACACCTTACGGAACTCCAGATAATTTACACAAGCCTTGAGGGGAAAGGGTTGTCATTTTGACCGGCCAAAAAATAAGCAAAGTAATAGTCGAATATGACATAAGTACAGCCAAAAGCCTACACATATTATTGCAGCACCTCACTCTATCATCCTATCAAGTTGAAGTGTAAATGGAATTCGCGTTTAGCCGCCAGCAGGGCATTTCAATAAAGGTTAAACCGAAATGTCTGAAAAATATGCCAAATAAGCTAATTAAAATTAATGAATATGCAAATAATGCAGCCAAAAGCTACAAATAATATGCGAGCACCTCAGTTTCATCCTATCAAGTTTGAAGAGTAAATAGGGGATGGATAGCGTTTAGCCTGCCAGTGCATTTTAAAAAAGGTTATACCGAGTCATGCAAATAATGCAGCCAAAAGCTTATTGCGGCCACCTCACTCTATCTCCTATCAAGTTTGAAGAACCGGGGGAAGCGTTAGCCTGCCAGAGCATTTAAAAAAAGGATAACCAAGTCATACGGACGAACGGACGGACATACGGACGGACAACGGACACACAGAATTTGGACTAGAACATTCGTTCAGGCCGCTACACAAAAATGTCCGGACGCAAATCTAAAGCTTCCATTCTCATGGCCTAAACATACCTACTCGTTACGTAAGAAATTTGCCCATCATTGGGGATGGCATAGCATACTCAAAATCCATAAGATGCCGGGCCTACTTCATAGTCTTTGGGTGCTTCTTCTATCCATTTTCAACCAAAAGGCCCGAAAATTGCCAAAACTTGACACTCCAAAACGGTGTGTTTGTTGATCTTCACAGCGAGTTCGGGACAAATTAGTTTGGTGTAACCACTGTCACAATTGGCATGTACGTATCACCATAGAGCTATGTACACTCTATGCGTATCACCAAGATTAGTCTTTGGTATCACTCACACAATCAAAACAACAGCAGTGATTCTAAAAATTACTCGCCTCATTTTCTAATTTGCCACAAATTATTTTACTCCTTTTTCCTTATTTCTGTACAAACCACCGCCATTGTATCCAATATTGGCAAGATCAATAAAACTTTTGAACTAAATTCTTTATTGGTGAATGAAATTATGAAAATGTTGGAAATTTTATCTACTTGCAATGAAAACACTGCCAATGGCTAGAGCCCTGAACGGGTTTTTTTCTTCCATTGATTTACGTTACACCCGCGTATGCTAACCGATGGAATGCATGAGGTATAGGCGTTTCAGAGGGAGTAAACGGTGGAAATCTCTAAACTATTCCCAGACTGGGAACACCATATTTGGTTAAAGAACGCACCATATATTGTATATGGAGGCATTTTGGCGCATTTATCACTCATTGACGGATTAATGAAACATCTTTTTTTGAATGAATCACTATTTGGTTTCAGTGAAGTGTTGGCCGATGAGCCAACATCGAGCCAAAAAGGCGGGTAATGGGGTGGTGGTGGTAGGGTGGTGGTAATACTTAAACTAGCGAAAAATGGGCTACCTTCCAAACGAGAGGAAATGTGTCTACCCTCAATGCGTTTGTAGGATTCGTTGGACGAATCAAAAAAGTTTGTTGAATTATGTGCAAGATTTTGAAATCTAATTTGTTGGTGTGTATAATTAAATGATTGTCAACTGAGATCTGAAGATAGTCACCTAAAATGCTCAATTCCAAAGTTTGATATGAAACAGATTTTTTGTTTGATAGTTAGTGAACATTTAAGTGTAGTAAGTAGGGAAATGTTGTGGCTATAACAAAATTTCATTTTCCAGATCCGGCATTGATTACAAAGTTGTGATTTTCTATAAGAAGGACATCGATTTAAGCTTCTCTATTTCACACAGTGATTAGTATGTGGACATGCATTGGGTAGATGCAAAATCATTTTTGATTGATGAAAATTTTGGGCGCTATCCTCAAGAAATCTATGAGCCAAAAAAAAAAAAAAAAAAAAGCCAACATCGAGCATAACAAGGCGGTAATTACTTAAACTAGCGAAAATGTGTCTACTCAAACGAGCGGAAATGTGTCTACCCTCAAGGCGCGAGGCGTTTGTAGGATTCGTTGCACGAATCAAAAAAGTTATGGCAAGATTTTGAAATATAATTTGTTGGTGTGTATAATTAAAAATTGTCAACTAGAACTGAAGATAGTCACCTAAAATGCTCAATTCCAAAGTTTGATATGAAACAGATTTTTGTTTTGACGTAGTGAACATTTAAGTGTAGTAAGTAGGAAACTGTGTATAACAAAATTTCATTTTCCGGATCCGGCATTGATTACAAAGTTGTGATTTTCTATAAGAAGGACATCGATTTAAGCTTCTCTATTTCACACAGTGATTAGTATGTGGACATGCATTGGGTAGATGCAAAATCATTTTTGATTGATGAAAATTTTGGGCGCTATCCTCAAGAAATCTATGAGCCATCCTTTAATACATGAGTAAAATGGTGACATGTATGTATTCATGGATTTTCACTTCAGCCAATGTAACATTATGCAAGAAATGGGTAAAAAATCTACATGGTGTACAAACTTGTTTTATTTAAGTTATTGAAATTTTCCCCAAGAAAAAGAAGGAAAGATTAATTCTCGTAGATACTAATCACTGAAAGAGATGCAACAAGTATTTGCTACTTACTAAAAATCTGAAATTTAACTGTGCTGATAACCCTCATACAAATTCTAATAAAGGATACTAGGCTTAGCTCTATCTTCATTGATGACTATAATATCTGTATAATCTCTGTTTATAGCACCTTGGATCATCGCTTTGAAGGCATGGTTTGGTTTTCTCTTAAATACCTCAGAATTGGGAATGCATGACTGGAGTTCATACGCTAAAGTTCTTGTTCTCTGTAACAGAAAGCAACATAATGTTAGGACTTAAAACCATTCTTCCAATCAATTAGTACTACAATCAATATTCAATATGACTTTGCATACTGCTTAGTGCATCATCCAGCATCCCTATTCACTGATGAAGTGCACATTAGTATCCATTGGTTACTGGTTCAATCCTTGGCTCATGCACTTGTTCTGAATTACATGCCATAGGATTTGTATTGTGATCAATGTGATCAGTGGCTCCTACCAAAGTTAGCGTGAGCCAGTTGACCTGGCAACAATCTTATTGTAACATGCTCTACATCAGTGAATATAATCCCACTGGTGATGAGAAAACTGAATGTATTGAAGACACTGGCAAATAACGAACTTTAGCGGGCCCATGTGTGACAAAACCAATCAACCTCAGTACCATACTATGCAACCTTGTGTTTAGAGCATTCTCTTTATCAGACAGACATGGGTTATATTCCCAAGCCAGCATGTTCTTGCTTTCATGAATCTATAGGCAACAGAAATAAGAACAACTCTTAATGATCTGCACTTTTTCTAGTTGAATGCTATGCACTTTGCAGTCTCTTGTCTGATTATAGTAGCTGTCACAAAAGAACGACCCTTGCTTCTCAAAATGGGGTGTATCATGCGTCAACACGGAAGTGCGGGTCCGATTGGCTTTTTGAATCAGGAAAGAGCCATAACAGTGTGACCCACCTATATCGCTCATTAGCAGATCACGAGCGTATATGCAGTCGAGAGAGGGCCATTCTTTTGTGATAGCTACTAGATTAAGACAAGAAACAACAACATGAAAAGACAAAAAAATCTAAATATAAGCACTAAAATGCAAACTTTAAAAATTATGCAGTGTTCTGAGACCAGGTTTTTTATGGGCAACTTACAGCATTATGGTACATTAGTACAAGAAAGAGTTGTTTTTGACCTAAAAATGGCAACAAACAATTTTGGTGTAATCATACTTCTAAATTGTCACAGAATATTTCAAAGCCTACAAAAATCAACAATTGGTAACATAAAAAATGCATCATTCCCCGGAACGCTTGTGTCGCCTGCCATCGTGGTTTGCCAATTCACAACCATGTGAGTTCATATAAGGGGTCATCAGATGTAAACCTGTTGACACCTCATATGAACCTTGCACCAGTAGTTCTTCTGACCAAGTACATATTTTGACAAAATGGGGTCAAAGTTCACATATGGGTCATCAGAGGTTATCCTTTTTACACCAAATATGAGCCTTGGGCCAGTGGTTCTTCTGACCAATAGCTTCTTCTGAAGCTAATCATTGAATGTGAGAAATAATCAATTGTTAACCTTTGATTTTAATGGAATTGGGCCAAAGGTCACATAGGATCATTAAAGGTCAATCTGTTTACATCCAACATTAAGTCTTGGCCAGTGGTTCTTTTTGAGTAACTTTGGTGTCCGTAGATTCACAAAGAAATTTTATTTTGACTTAGTTTGGCTTGCGTGATGTAATTAACACCTCATATGTACACAAAGGCAGCATTTTATAATACCTGCCACATGTTTTGATCGAGATCTCGATCACTTGAGCACAGTAAGTGTTAAACCCTCATTCAAAAATTTGAAACCGGGCAAGCACTTAAGTCTTGCAACGTCCATGGCAGATAGGGAAATGAAATTGATCTTAACTTATCTGGAAAATATACAATATGGCATGGATTTTGTCAACTCGTATTTAGATTCATTTTTTCTGCATTTTGTAAGTTTTTTTTATCATATAGAAACAAATTATGTTCCAAAGTTCTAAATTCATTGGGCACATGGTGTCTAGTATTATATTGTGCACTGTTACGATAATAAACGTGATTGCTTAATTATAATAATTTGCACCAAAAAAAAAAAAAAAAAAAAATTGTTAACCTTTGATTTTAATGGCATTGGGCCAAAGGTCACATAGGATCATTAAAGGTCAATCTGTTTACATCCAACATTAAGTCTTGGCCAGTGGTTCTTTTTGAGTAACTTTGGTGTCCGTAGATTCACAAAGAAATTTTATTTTGACTTAGTTTGGCTTGCGTGATGTAATTAAACCCTCATTCAAAAATTTGAAACCTGGCAAGCACTTAAGTCTTGCAACGTCCATGGCAGATAGGGAAATGAAATTGATCTTAACTTATCTGGAAAATATACAATATGGCATGGATTTTGTCAACTCGTATTTAGATTCATTTTTTCTGCATTTTGTAAGTTTTTTTTATCATATAGAAACAAATTATGTTCCAAAGTTCTAAATTCATTGGGCACATGGTGTCTAGTATTATATTGTGCACTGTTACGATAATAAACGTGATTGCTTAATTATAATAATTTGCACCATGCTGACGAAGAGGAACTTGGTTGGGTGCTCGGAATATAGTAGTTTTGGAGTGGAAGGAAGCACTGAAGAGGAAAGAGTAAAGCCGGTTGTTGATGTTTTGTTCTAAGTATCTTTTGAAAATCCTAATTACATGCAGATTGTTAATTTAAACTGCATGTAGGTACTATATATTTCTTTTACAATTTTTGTTCTTTTCAAATCTTAATTTTTTTGTTATCGGCATCAATTTGAATTGAACACTGCCTTAGCCTGTATTTCTATGCCGCTGGACATCAACAAGTTACTTTTTATTTTGAACGAATATGTCAAAAGGTTTTCGACCACATCAAGTGTCAAATATAAACTTATTCCCACTCCTAACAATAATTATGCACTTGAATAGAAAACATGCAACATCAGTTACATCAGACAATAAAAAGTACCATCATACACAATTATATGATGCCAATAAGCAAGAAGAACTTGATCTACTCCACGACATTCACACAAATCACACAGGTCTAGAGATAGTATAGTCGCTGAACTAACTCGCATAAAGACTTGTGGTTCACGCACCACCCACAAAGGTACTGGCCAATGCATTTTGGCATACTGTACTTGTGAACAAGCCATGTATTATTGAATAGCCCAAGACCGTAACCAGTTTCTCTCACACATTGAGTCTGTTGTCACTGCACATGCACCCGTGTGTTGATCTTGTAGTTGCGAAAGCACACACACACACACACATAAAAATACAGCAAGTAAACTTGCATCATCCCTCTGGCAAGATGGCAGTCTATCTGGAACATGACCTCAGATAACATTTGACCTTGGTCTGTGACCTTTGACATCCTCCACATATGAAGGAACCCCTATTGCACCTTAACCCCCAAGTCTGGTATAAAATTGGATTCTTTAAGTCCAATACCCAAATTTATTGGTCA
>JAMKCH010062596.1:0-14247 GCA_023653785.1 Ophioderma brevispina
TGTTTCTTAAAATAACAATCTAAAAATTCCCAACTGGCACCAAGGCGAATGTTTATATCCTGATTGACCTATCTGCAGAGCGGTACTGACGTTTGCCCCTCTAGGCATCGGACCAAAAATCACCATGGGACCTTTTGATTGTTTGCATCAATGTGGGGAATGCAGTACCAGTTATTATTTCGCCTTTGCACGGTTCGCCATCCAGGGAGAGCCCAAACTGACACTGGAATAGATGAGTGTTTATGTAACTGTAAGGCCATTGGTTGTGTTTAGGAAGAATAGAACCTGATCGAACTATTGCGTAAGTGCTCCCTTCATATTGCTGCAACTCCAGGCTCTCCCCGCAAAATGCGAAAACCGTAGGGCAAAAGCAATAGACCGTTCACATAGCAAGCAAGTAGTGTATGAACCCTCATCTCTGGACCCGCAGTATAAAGCCGGAACCTCGCTGTAGTGGCTACTGTCGGATTGGTCTATAGGCTACAAGATTACTCATAACTATACTTCTTTGTTTGTATTTACCAGCGTGTGCGTAGCACGTCTGGTTATTGTATTGGCGGTGTCTTACCTATCCCCTGTGCGAAGCACGGCTAGGGTCCTGTATTTTAGAGATTTCTTGCCGATTCTTCTTATAATTCCGCATGTGTTAACATCAAATATATTGTGCTGTGTGCTGTTTAGTTTTTCCTCCTCCTTCTTAAGACGCTTTGCTTTTTTACTTCCTCTCCAAACGGCTTTGGCCCCTATATAGCCAAATCGGTCAGGAGAACCACTGCCCATAGCTACACCAAGGGTGTACTCAGTTTGACCTTGACCTCTTGTAGGGGTCACGTGGCCGATTAAAGGTGCACTCGTCGTAACTCTAAAAAATGCATTCGTCTGCCACAGAATAAATGCTATGACCACAAGATGTTTCAGAAGAACCACTGACGCGAAGACCCTTCTAGGGTTTACCCAATTTGGGGGTCAAAGTCACTTGGGCCATTAAAGGGCATTCGTCGGCAAACTCTTTAAATAGTATCTTCTACAAACAACCCTTGATGGTGCCATGGCTCCGTCATGTTGACTCGGCATTAGTCGCGTGTCTAAGGCTTGTACACAAGATTTTGATCAAAGGTTTCAGGGGTCACTTCCGGTCTGAATGCGAAAAATCTTCAAAAACATATTAGCCTAAATGGAAATTAGCATGGTAACGTGACTCAGGCATATGAAGCAGCTGGAGACCCTTCACCAAAGTTTGCTCAACATGGGGTCAAAGGTCACTAAAGGGGTACTTCCGGTCTTAATGTGAAAAAAATTCAAAAAATCCATATTTGCTTTATGTAAGGCAGCATGGTCACGTAAAGCTCATGCATATGAAGTCAGCTTGAGACCCCTTACCAACATGTCTCAACTAATAGGGTCAAAGGTCATTAAAGGGGAACTTCCGGTTCTTAATGTGAAAAATCTTCAAAAATCCATTTCTGCTATATGAAGGTAGCATGGTCACGTAAAGGTCATGCATATTGAAGGCTTGAACCCTTCACAACATTGGGCTCACTGGGGGTCAAGGTATCAAAAGGGACTTTCCGGTCTAATGTAAAAAATCGTTAAAAAATCATAGCTGCTATACCCAACTTTGCATGGTCACGTGACTTTTGTATAAGAAACAGCTTAAGCCCCTTCACCAAATTTGTGCTCGGCATGGGGGTTAAAGGTCATTAGGGGTCATTCTGCAATGGCATCATGTTTTCTGCATGCCACATGCGATATACCCGTGTTTGCTAAACACAACTTGTGGCGTCTGAGTTATATCATGCGTGCAGCCGCATATATACTGTCTTCTGTCGATTTCTTTCTTTCTTTCTTTCTTTCTTTGTACCTTGCTTTCAAAATGCTACTAGTGCCCAAACGCTGGGCCGATATTGACCAAAATGGTCAGAAGACCCACTTACCCAAGCTACACCAGGGTGTAAATAGTTTGACCTTTGACCTCTCGTTAGGGGTCATGGAGGTCAAAAACTAAAAAATCTTTTTGAGGCCTACTTCTTCTATAGATAAGGTGCACTACTGCTCTAAATTCTGCATGAGCATCTTCTTTGGTCAGTGTATACAGCTTGTATACAGAATTAATATCGGAACGCATTAACATTCAAAATGGCGGCCTTATCTAATTAATATGCACAAATGCTATATCTCAAAATCGTACCACGTGGATAGGTGTGTCTGTGCAAAAGTTGCGGATAATGTCGAGACGAATCATGTGACGAATATTGGCCCCAGGGTTCACGTGCAAAATATGCACATGAGCTAATTAATATGCAAAAACCTATAACTCGTCAACCAAGTAGATATATATGTAAAATGTGTTCACAAGAGCCCTGGGAAAAAAAAAAGCTCGATACTTATGTGCACATAAGGGGTCAAAGGTCAAATTTGCTGGTCCTCAGGGCTCAATATAAAAGACTCTTAATTGACCTTATCTAGCCTCTGCCATCATTGTAGGCATAAATGATAAGTGAAAAAGAGTCCCCGCGACCCCGCGCTGTGGTCCAATCGTTAAAGGGTCAAAGCAAGTTGAAACTGGCATAGTATCCTGGAGTCCTCTACTTTTATATTTGTTACTTAAGTAATTGATAATATTTTATATGCAATTTATAATGTTTAACTCATTCAAGGGGCCATAAAATCATAATCATTGCTACTCTTTGCCTGTAACAATGATTGGGGTCACAGGTCACATGGACATGCAATTATTCCACCGCATGATATACTCGTGCTTTCTAAAGCCCAATCGATGCCTAGTTTCTTCTTCTTTCTCAACCCACTTCCCAATGCTACTAGTGCCAAACGGTTTATCCGATGCCATGAAATTGGTCAGAAGAACCACTGGACCAAGGTCATATAGGGTGTTACACAGATTTGGGGCAAAGGTCACGTGGGCCCATTAAAGGGGCTCTTGAAAAATTTCGGAACTCTAAAAAGCCTTCTTTGCCACCATAATAAGGCCATGAGCACCAGATGTATGAGAAGAACCCAATGACCCAAGACCCCTATGGTGTTACGCAGAATGGGGTCAAAGGTCATGGGGCCGATTAAGGGCATTCGTCGAAACTCTATAAATTCCTCCTTGTTACAACAAATCAATTGCTATAATCACCAGGACTTGCTCAGAAGAAACCGCTGACCAAGGCCCCATGGGGTGTACACAGAATTTGATCGCAGGTCATTACGGGGGTCATAAAGGGGACACTTCCGATTTGAATTTCAAAAAATTTCTATTTGCATATACACGGTACAGGTCACGTGGATCATGGCATATGAAGCAGCTTGGACCTGCACCAAAGGTGTGCATGAACATGGGGGTTCAAAGGTAATGAAAGGGGCAACTTCCGGTCTTAAATGTGAAAAATGCTTCAAAAATTCATATCTCATTGGAAGGTACCATGGTCACGGACGTATGCATATGAGAAGCGTGAGACCTTCACCAAAGGTGTGCTCAACAGGGGGCTCAAAATGTATTAAAGGGGACAATCCGGGCTTAATGTAAAAAAAAAATCAAAAGTTCTAATCTGTTATATGCACGGTACCTGGTCAGTGACCATGCATGGAAGAAGATTCGGACTCTTAACCAAATTGGTCGGTATGGGGTCAAAGGGGATTTTATCAACACGGCTAGGTCCGTGCTCTTTGAGCACAAATTTCTATAGTTCTTCTTCTTCGTCTTTTCTTCTTCTGGCAACACACAGAGCTTAAAAATGCTTCTCGTGCCCAACGCTTGGGCCAAAATTTAAGCAAAATTCAATCCAGAGGACCACTGACCCAGCCCTCAAATAGGGTGTACACAGATTTGGGTTCAAGTGAATTGAAGAGAAATATTAACTTTTTGGTGCAAAATCTAGAAAATCACTTCTCCCGCAATTCAAGAGATCTAACCCAAAATTGTTCCTAAGGAACCCTGAATTATGCTTCATACATTGGTGTACACAGATAGTGTGTCAAGGTCACCGGGGCAGAGATAGGGGGCATTTTTGCACAATAGGGTCGGGGGTTCGGTTTTCGCTCGCTTCTTCGCCTCGCTCGCATTGTCTTACGCCAGTATGAATGGCCCTAACCTTGGGTCTGAAGAGCCAGAATTTCTTTAGCTGGTAAAGCCTTAATTCATTCGAAGAAAAGGTTAAATTACTTTCATGGGATTAACAATCGATATTAGGGAGAATTAGGAATTGGTTTCTCAACGTACGGTATGGTAAGGGTCAACAAATCCGCTTCACCTATAATATGGTCCCTGTACGTTTGTAGGGGGATGTATATTTAATTTGCAGCGCTCCCTTTCACTTCCTGCCGGTCAAGTCGCCCTTGGGTTGTTTGAAATCGCATAAATGTCTGGCGAGTCCGGCAAATCACGCAAAAACAAAAATAAATCTTTTTACTCGATTGATGCATGCCAAAACACAAGTCGTACTCAGGGGCGGTTAACATTTCCCAGGGAAGGTTTTCAATTTTAGATGGTATCGATATGGGCGCTTGGGACAGATTATAGGTTTTTGTGTCCTTAGTCAGAAAAGCGAAATAAACAAAAGAATATTCAAGTTGATTTGTAGCCGTAGCATGGTTATAATAGATTACCACTCTTATCATTGCAAAAAAAAAAAATAAATAAAAATGAGAAAAGAAAAAAGACACATACGGGACATAGGTCTTCTGATTTGTAAATTGGTGCTACTTGTACTGGTGCATGTTATAACTTCCATACATCATGGAGGTCATTCAGGTCAAAGGTCAAATTTCAAATGCTCCCGATTGAGCTGCAATTTTGCTGAAATGATCCTTATGACACCTAACATGTTTGACATATTTCGAGATCCAGGTCCTTAAGAGGTCAAATGTCATTTTTTTTTCAAAAGCCTCCGATTGAGCTGAAATGTAACTGAAATGCATCTTATGACAATCCTAAACATGTTGAAAAGTTTTCAAAACAGTCACATTAGGAGGTCGAGGTCAAATTTTCCAAAATGCTCGATTGAGCTGTAAATTTAACTGAAATGATTTATGACATTCTAAACATATTTGAAATATTTTGGAGATCAAGGTCCTAAGAGGTCAAAGATCAAATTTCAAATCTCCCGATTGAGTCTAATTTACTGATCACTGGATCCTATTGACATCCTAATCATGTTGAAAAATTTTTTGGAACAAAAGCATTAAGAGTCAAAAGGTCAAATTTCAAAAGCTACTAACGGGCAAATATGATCCTTATGACAAGCCAATATGTTTAAATTTTTTCGAGATCGAAGGTCTTTTAGGGTCAAAATCACTACCTCGACTGTGCTCATATCGGTCTCCAAATCTAGATATGGTTGGGTTTCGAAGCTAAGCAGGTTTCAAGCTGGGGGCTAGGTTTCGAGCTGGTTTAGTTTTTAGGCTTGGGGTTGAAGCTATCCGGCTGGTTTCGTGGTCTTTGAACACAAGCTATATCCTATTTTCAATTGTTCTAAAAGGTTGAACTGGTTTGCCAAAAATCAGAATGTGTATACTTAATAGCTGGAGTTACTGTGTTAATTTTCTATCCGTGGTACACAAACACTATTTTCGTTCGTGTATCTTGTGTACCAATTGATACAAAGACCGACGACTGCAAAATTTTGGGCCTCCATGAACTGCAAGTCTTGCACCATAATCATTCATAATCATATTTATCGACTTGAGGGGGATAAGTGGGAGGATAAAAGTCCGTTCTTCTCTCAGTCATGATATCATCAGAAATGTAACAGTTTTAAAATGACTCCTATGTTTTTTAAATTCAAATAACATTAAATAGCCAAATCCAGGGGAATGACACACATTATAAGCGCTGACATATTTTACAGTTTTTGTAATCCTTCGTATTGGCAGAACCATGCAGGATTCCATAGTTTTCCATAAAAGTTGGAAATTATTTAAAGCAGCAGTACTGGAATTTATGCTTAATTTTTACTGATGGCAGATTATTTTCACATAGGGGGGGGGGAAAGAAGAAAAGACGTGAATTTTACTTCGGTATTAAACTAATGCTGAAAAATAATTACTGTCTGTTCAATTAACTTATATGTCCTGTTTTATTAGCTCAGCATACTAGTATGCCCGAGCTATATGTATGGCAATGTGTGGACTCTATGTATCTATCTATCTGTCTGTCTGTCTGTCTGTCTTCCTGTCTGTCTCTGTCTTCTGTCCTGTCTGTCTGTCTGTTTCACACTTGCCATAATGCGTATTGTTGCCAAACGCTTGAGCCGATTGGCAGGGAAAATCGTCAGAATAATCACTGACCCAAGGCCCATAAGGCCCATGTGGGGTGTTCCCAGATTGGGTCCAAAGGTCACGTGGGCCGATAAAGGGGCATTCTTTGAAAATCTATAAATTCCTTCTTGTGCCACAAATCAATTGCTATAATCACTAGAGTTGGTCATAATGAAAAACCGCTGACCCAAGGTCCATATGGGGTGTTCACAGTTTGGGTCAAAGGTCATGTGGGCATCTTGAAAATCCTAGAAATTTCTTCTTGTGCGACAAATAAATTGCTATAATCACTAGACTTGTTCAGAAAGAAACACTGACCCAGGTCCATATGGGGTGTTCACAGATTGGGTCACAAGGCCCTGGCCAATTATAAGGGGTATTCTTTGAAATCTTAACTGCCTTCTTTTGCACAATCCAAGTGCTATAATCACTACACTGGGTCAGAAAGAAACCGCTGCCACAAAGGCCCATATTGATTGGTTCACAGATTATGGTCAAAGGTCCATGGGCCGATTAAAGGGGCATCTTTGAAAATCAATTCCTTCTTGTCCACAAATCAATTGCTATAATCACTATACTTGGTCAGAGAACTGCTTGACCCAAGGTCCATTGGGGTGTTCGCATATTTGGGTGCCAAAGGTCATGTGGGCCGATTAAAGTGGCATTGGTTGAAAATCTGTAATTCCTTCTTGTGTCCACAAACATCAATTTTTATATCCACTAGACTTGTTAGAAGAACTGCTGACTCCAGGTCCATATGGGTGTTCATCAGATTTGGATCAAAGATCATGTAGACTGATTAAATTAATGGGGCATTCCTTGAAAATATATAATTCAGTCTTGTGCAACAATTCAAATTGCCTATAATCACTAGACTTAGTAGGAACATGCTGTCACCTTGCCTAAATCGTCCATGTTCCAAACGCTTGCCTGATTGCCAGCGAAAATCGTCCGAAATCACCTGCTGCAGGCCCATGTGGGGTTTTCACAGAGTTGGGTCGAGATCACATGAGCGTTAAAGGGGCTTTCTTTGAAAAATCCCTTAATTCCTTCTTGTGCCACAAAATCAAAGAAACTTTGGTCCCAAGTGGTGTGGCCCATACTATAACCCTGCTGAGCTAGCACCATTGGTGCTCTTGTAAGTTCAAAATATGGCTCGTTCAAATAAATCACGAAGAAAGTTGTAGGGTATCATTGGACCTAAAGACGTTTTCTAACTGAAAAAAGGAATGGACAATTTTAAACTTCAATCTATTGAAATCCGGTATGTTCCCCTCATTGGAAAATCGCGCGAATAAAAGGATGGTACCAAAGTAATTATGTTTGTGAAAGTTCCTTGTACTTCACTTTGTAGTTATAAGAGTTTGTGGAAGATATGATTTACGATCAATATTGTACTCCACTGTATCATGTATGAATAATGCTAACTTTGTTTCAACAGGATCAACCAAACCATTGCTATTTGCACTGACGTTTTGCACATCCAAGGTCCATCATTATCTTGAATGGACGGCATCAGGAGGGCAATATGATTCTTTTGTCGTAACCAATTGATAAAACCTCCAGGCCTCTATTAAAAGTAATCGGTATTTCAACGGTGACTTTATATGCCCATGCATTAATGCCCCAAAACACCTGATCAGCCGGGTTCACAGCATCATAATTGGTTCGAACAGGCTTTTGAATTGCCCCTAATGCGTGAAGGTGTTTGGCCAGCAGAGTTTTAAAGCAAAATCAATATTCACCTGATCTAGTTAGTTGTCATTTGCCAATTAATCAGTGAAAATTGAATACCAATCAAAAGAAGAACTAGGCATCGATGTTCGTTCGAAAGCACGAGTATAACATGCGGTGACTACTTGCAAGCACTGTCCATGTGACCTTGACCCTCCATCTATTTACACTTATAAGGTTTTGGGTCAGCCACTTCTTCTGACCAGTCCGTGTATAGCAAATTGAATATCTGGTGTGGGTCTTTCATATTTCACAGAAGGCCCCTTTAATGGCCCAGGTGACCTTTGACCCAAATCTGTGAACACCTAATATATGGTCCTTAGTTCATGGGTCTTCTGACCAGTTTAGTGATTATCAATTGATTTGTGGCCTAAACAGCAAGGAGGGTAAGAGCAACTTGACCTGTAATGCCCCTAGTGACCTTGACCCCATGTACCAAACCTCATATGGGCCTTGTCAGCGGTTCTTCTTGAACCAAGTCTAGTGATTTAATAGCATTGATTTGTGGCAGAACCAGCAAAAGGAGGGTAAGAGATACTGACTGACTCTAATGAACCCCTGTTTGACCTTTGACCCCATCTGTCCACCCCCTGTGTGGCACTTGGGGGGTTCAGGGGTTATTCTGACGAAGTCTGGTGAAGATCACGTTTAACTGTTGTAACACTATTACATTTTGACATATTAAAAGGATTAGAGAGACGCCCCTTTGGCCCCTAATGACTTTGGAGTCAACAATCTGTGAACAAGCCATATTGCCAGGCATCTGGCAATCACGTGACCGAATGGCATCGATACCACATGCGAACTGTGGGAGAATTAGGGAAAAGGTTATAGCGCGACCATGACCCTATTGACCCACGGACCCCTATGGTCCAACTGTGAACACCCTATATGAACCGTGGGTCGGGGGTTCTTGTGGCCAATTCTCGGTTCAACCAGGCTCTGACCCTAGTAGCACATTTTACGCAAGGTACAAACAAAGAAGAAGAGAATCGAGAGAAGGCAGTATATCATTCGGCTGCACCGCTATATAATAGTTCAGTTGGAGCCCTATTCTTTTTTGAAGTGAGGATGATACACCTTTTCCTTTCATGATACATAATTGTCCCTTTGCCTCCTAGTCTATCGATTTTCATGGTTCCATGCACCCCCGTAAAACTAAAATTCCCTAAACCATGATTTTAATCCCTCTACGACATCTACTTCGGAATTTGATGTTAACCAAAATCAAATATTGTCCCACTGGGTCCGTTTTGCGCTTCTTGATTTAGGGGATTAATCATACAAAGTGGTTCAATTAGTTTTGAACGTATCTCAATGAGTCTTCTCACATCGGAACGAAAATATACAGTTTGGTATATCCGTGACTGTTTCAGTTACAGAGATATGGTGAAATGTGATTAAAGGTCCATGACCTTTTTGATTGGGCATTGTCCGGGGCCAATTTCAAATGCATGGATCTTGCAAAACTTGGTATCACTTGTACTATGATCATGACTCCAGAAAAGTATAGTTTTGCACTATCCGGATGTTTAGTTAGGTGGTAAATTAGGGGTAAAGTTACTTTATCAATTTGTATTGTTTTTTATGGGATTGGGAATTAGGGACTTTCCTACCGATTACCACAATGAAGATCTGAAATCATGGAACTGTACATTTCCAGATTGCTCATGTTCATACCAACATTGACACAATTTTGTCAAGATTGAAGCATTTTTGAAAATTTGATGACCCCCTGTACAATGACCAATCAAAAGTCAAGTTTAACCGTATCACATTTCAGCCATATCTCTGCACTGAACATCACAGATATGCCAAACTTTATATTTTCTGATTCTTATGATGAGATCCTAATCTAATTTGAATACTTTCACTAATTGACCAACTTTGTGCGATTAATCCCTCTTATCCAAGATGGCCGCCAAACGGACCCGGTGGGACAATATTTGATTTTGAACAATCAAAATTCTTTAGTAGATGTCGTAGAGATTCTACCAATCATGTTAGAATTTAGTTTTAAGGGGGGTGCATGGGAACCCATATACTCTGCTAGACTATACTAACTAAACTAAAACAAGTTTTAAATCCGGTTTTTTACCCGATCAAGGGGGGTGGCCGATCACTACATTTCGCATCAACCGTCCTCACTCCCATCCTCCCTCGTTTCCTCTCCAACCCCACCCGATTCACTTGCTCCTAATAAATCCCTTCGCTTTGGGCATGAAACCCCTTAATGAATTCATTCATTTGTATAGTGCGCAATTGGTGAAATCAGTTTTTGACAATTATCTTAAAAAAACCTTTGACTTGTGGATAAAAAATGTTAGTACTTAAACTGACCCCCTAATGTGGCCATATTCCGCACATTTTGAGTGTTCTCTCAACCTTCTAGGTCCAATGGGTCTGTAGATACAGTCAGTAAGTAGTACTTCGCTCAAAGGGGCGGACCCCCAAAAAAGGGGCGTGACCCCCAAAAGGGGTCGTGGCCATTTCAGCATGTTTTGGCGTTCATGGGAATTATGTTTACCCAACCAAATATTGTTCCTGGACCTTCAATTAGTGGATTCCTGAAGAGTTTAGCTCTGGACATATAATACATACAAAACTGCCATGATCTACTAGAGTATATTGGATATATGTATGGCGTGTAATAACATTCATATCTGTATTGTGGAGGGGCTATTACTGTCAATCTATGATAGCTATGCCCTTATAGTAATGTCAGAGATGGTAATGGGTGACACATGATTTTTTTACAAAAACCAATCAGAGAATGCTAGTGGGTTAGTGCCCTGGGTGGAGCAGCAGAAGCATTACCAGCCAAGTAGCAGAGATTTTAACCACGTGCACGCTGTGTGTGTGTAGTGTTCTCTATATAATGCATGAATATGTAAATTGGGATTTGATATGCATAGGAAATATTAGAATTACAATGATAAATTATAGTTATTATAACTAGATGATTAGAAAAAGTACTTGATATCTGGTCATAGAACAGAATTTGTGTGCTTTTGTAAAATAAGCACCATCTTTCTCTTTATGTTGGTTTTTTGTAGTGGGGGACTGTACTGCACAGATCTTATGTGAGTGTGCCAATCCGGATAAAATTGTGAATTTTGGTACACAAGTTTTTTTTTTAATACATTTATAATAAAAAAAAATGATGGAATCACTTTCCACATCCCCTTTTCCAGGCCCCCATCTTGATTAAGGGTTACACCTGGTTAAATTTTTTAAAATGTTCCGATTGTGTTGAAAAGTACACCATGAGGTCTGTCTGGCTACACACGGTCCAAAAAGGTATAGTTTTACTACCCCTATGACTTATGTTTTTTTTTAGGAATTATGGGGTAAAAACTGTAAAAATGGTAAAAACAGGCAATTTTGGTTTGTACAGGGTCCAAAATTAAAGTTGCTCCAATTTTTGTAAAATGTGGTTCAAATTGTTGTTTTATCTCATAGAATGAAATAAAAATAGTTTGACTTCCTACGTGTCGGGTTATTACCAAAATGGCGATAATCCAACAGCTATGGCACTATTGATTCTATTGACTGTGACTATTTTTGGATAACATGAAAACTAAGCATAACAGATAAAAAAAAAAAAAAAATAAAACAACAACTATTCCTATTTCAAATCCGTTAAGCTAGGGAAACAATATTGCACCACTATTAACGGAAATCCAGCAACTTTTAACTTTTTAACCCATGTACACACTAACTTGACTTTTTCCACACCATTTTTTCATTATAGTTTTTACCCCATAACTCCCCGAACTATAAGCCATATACGTGATGGTGTAAACTATACCTTTTGGAACCCTTGTGACCAGACAAACACCATGGTGTGCTTTTTTAACACACTCAGAACATTTAAAATTTTTGACCCCTGTATAACCTTGAAACCCAATATTAAAGCTGGGGTCCATCAAGGGGTTTGCAAGTGCTTCCATCAATTTATATGGATTATCAATGCCCATTCCCAAAGTCCTTGTGTGCAAAAAATTCACAATTTTATCCGGAAGCGCACACTCTTTACACTAAGTCCCTGCTATTGTGCATTTGAAGAGATGCCACACATTCAAGTATTGAACAAAGCCTAGCGCACCCCAGTACTGACCCATTTTGAATTGTGGAAATTTTTTGATTGACTACAGATGTACCTCTAAACATTGCTGTTATTACTCTACTATTACTCCCTCTCCACTGGCCTTATCGCCAAGAAAACTGATATTGGTGTATTCTTCTGTGCCTGTTATGAATGATGAATCGCCACTTGTAATATGTAAAGCCACCATTCTCCCACCTGTTTATTATCACTTGTTGCCTATGCTTCCCACTTTCAATTTTTGTTTAAAAACTCAAATAGTATCGACAAATGCAGAGCTGATATGCAAAAGTGCTTACACAATCCTTTTTGCCAACTTTTCGAGAAAAGAGGAAAACTGGGGGGAATAACAACCGTGTCCAGGATTTGTTATAAAGATTGAATATTAAGTTTATTTTTTTAGAATCAGTGTAAGGCAATAGAAAAAAAGTAAGATCGTTCAAATGCCATGTTTTATTTTTTCTTAATTATTAACTGAATTGAAAAAGTGGATGTAAGCCCTTTGCAAAACAACTATTTAAATTATTAATAAAATAACAAAACAACATTATTTAAATTTTTAAAATTCATTCAATCTTTTGTACTGACATTTATTCACCTTGACTAATCAATCAATCAATCAATCAATAATCAGCTTTATTATTCACTGAACACAATCAACAGAGTTGTTTTCATGAGGCCGTGAGCAAAAATATATACATATATAACATAATGGTTAAAAACCAAGGTACATGTAAACATGGGCAATGGTTGTAATTGGGTAATGTACAGTACATATGTAAAAGCAGAATTGGTAAAATTGTGAAAAGGTGAGTTTATAAGAGCCATTAGTTTGCAATATTTTTTAAGTTTAGATTTAAAAATGTTTAGTTAGCGAAGATGATCTCTGTAATTAATAATCTAATTTGTTCCATTCAATTTCACCACGGTAAGAAATACTGCGTTTTTATAACAGTTCTTGTTAGGAATGTGAATATTTATTTACTTCTGCGAAAAATTATAGTGTGATTATGAATGAAAAAGATCATTAAGACAGAATGGGCCAGTTTTTACAGAACTTTAGATGTTAATGTTAAACGAATGTTTTTGAAATCAAAAAGAATTAATTTAATATCTAATTATTTTTTAATTATGAACATGTATTTAAATTGGTCTCAAAATGCATTTTCTTCAGTTTGTTTCGAAAAAATTTTTGGGTCGCCTGAACGAATGTTCATGAGGCCCATACTAGTACCCAATTTTGTGTGCCGTATGTACGTTTGTGTACGTCCGTATGACTCGGTGACCCTTTAAAAATGCTCTGCAGGCCTAAACGCTACCCCCGATTTACTTCATTATCATGCGTTGATGTGTCCGATACGCATGATTATTTAATTATCGGTCCTACACATGATAATGATAAAAATCATGGATGATGTGCCCCCCAATATTTATTGGTCTAGCTATGAGATTTAATAATATTGGGCTCGACTGCGTCTCGGGCCCCAATATTTTTGCAACTCGTAGCCAACCAATAAATTTGGGCTGATCAATCCAATTTTTACAAATTGATAGGATGAATAGAGTGAGGTTGCCGCAATATTATGTGTAGCTTTTGGCTGCATATTGCATATTCAGGAATATTAATTAGCGTATTTGCATTTTTTCAGACATTTCGGTAACCTTTTTGAAATGTTCTGCTGGCTAACACTAATCCCGATTTACTCACACTTGGTAGGGTGATAGAGTGAGGTGCCAGAATATTATGTGTAGCTTTTGGTCTGCTTATTTGCATATTATGAATATTAATTGTTATATTGGACGGTCAAAATGATAATCCTTTCCCATGAAGGAGCTTTGTGCCAAAGTTATCTGGAGTTCCGTAAGGCGTTATAATGATTAACTTGGTGAAGGAAGCGGGTTGAAGAGTATTCGACCTGATTAGATTTGGGATATTCGGACAAATACGTATGCAAATGAGTGATTAATATGCAAAATCAGCGTAATAGCTCTATTTTTGAAACGGTAATCGGATATGCCAAATTCCTTCAATGCATGAAAACCCATTATGGTGCCGCATCTTCTTGCCAATTTGAAAAATCCTTATACATGCGGATTAGGTATGCAAATGAGCTAATTAAAGATGCGCAATGCTGAATATCAAACTG
>JAMKCH010062599.1:0-17173 GCA_023653785.1 Ophioderma brevispina
ACTACATACATTGTACTAATGCTGCCCAGTGTTGCTCGAGAGAGGAGATGAATCTCGAAATATCCCATTGATCGATGGTCACTTTATAAGCTGTCGTAACGTTGGATTTTCATGTCACAGCAAACAGACCGAATGCATTTGGTCTGTTTGGAATACTTTCATTTGGCGTTTGGGTATGATGTCCAAAAGTGAAAACTATTATATCTACTAATTGGAATGTTATTTTACTGCTTAAAAAAAAACAATATTTGGTATATGAAAAGATCTTGTGATAGAGTAATCATAATATGCACAAAACTCAATTTCGGCCAAAGGGTCGATTTGGCCTGTTTGGAAGCACTCATGTCGAATGACTGGCGTGTCCTCCAAGATAATCTGTTGTGGCATGTGCATTTGAAGTCTTTCATTTTCCCTCTCCAATTAATTGAATAGGTCCAAACCTCCATGTTGGACGAACGTATCAACGCGAAATTCGACTATATAGGAGTCAATTTTTGGCAATGAAGGAACTAATGTGCAAATTAACGCCTAGGTTTCTCCATGGTACATTTCAAATTTTTGCAATTATTATATGAATGGAACCACTATTAGTCAATTTCCCGTTCAAATTCAAGTCTCACTCCAAAAACATTCAGTATTTAAAGGCCTAGCTTGAGACTTCCAATCTAAATCAACCACCAAACTCGCTAACCACGTTATCAAATGGTTTTCTCACTTTTCTTGGATTATAAACAATCCATACCCTTACGGTGACCTACAACTGGCTGTAGGACTGTCCCGGAAGACCAGAAATACGCGGGCAGTAGCGTTCACATTTCGCGCTATGCCCACCACTCCGCGACACGCACACGCTTAACTTTCGAAGATAAGAATAAACTGCATGTACGCGATGTATTTAACAACGGCAATGCTTGAGTTGATGTATCGTGCTAGCGATTCAAGTATTCAAAACGTTTACTGCCCTATAATCAGATGTTCTCATCAGTCCCAGATAATGCAGTTTCATTCATAATTTGTCAACATGCCTGTCCAGTTCGGCGGCTGGGCAAACCATTTTTTGCCAAACACGAGGCAAACAACTGGCGCAGAAGATGCGCACGCCAGATCAAGAAAAGATCAAACGAAAGCCCAAAGCAGCAGCAAAGAAGAAGATGAAGCAAAAAAGTGAAAAAGCACAAAATGAAGGCATAGGTCAAGACGAACTAAACAAAAGCAAAAAAGAGAATTAAGATTAAGATGAAGAAGAAGATGAAGCAAATGAAGACGAAATGAAAGTAAAGGCGAAGAAAAAATTGAAAGGCAAAGGCGAAGAAAACTTGAAAGCAAGGCGAGAAAAAAATGAAAACAAAGGCGAAGACCGCACAATAAAGCAAAGCGAATACAAAATGAAAGCTAAGCTGCACCAAAGCACAAGCAAAGGCGAAGACAAAGGCCAAGCTAGGCGTAAGACAAAGCCAAGCAAAGGCGAGAAAAAACAAAGAAAGCAAAGGCTAAGACAAGCCAAAGCAAAGCGAATGCAAAATTGAAACCAAAGTGAAGAAGAAGTCCAGAGAAGAGAAGGAGAAGGTAAAGGAGAAGGTACAGGAAAAGGTGGAAGAAAACGCAGGAAGCCGAAGACCTAATAGATGATAAGACAACGTCTCCTGAGGTCTGCTGATGTATCTAGTGATGAGGTGAGTGGTTATTACTTAGTATCCCATGTTAGTGACCAACAGCCATGACATGACAGTTGCAATTACCGGTCTTATAATTGACCAAACGACATGCATGTGCAAAATAAAATCTGCCAAAGATTTTTTGGTGTACATACATCCATAGTTTAAAAAAACACGCTTTCTCATTAAAGATAAATCGAAACCCACTGCCATCGAAACACATGTACCCCGTCATTGGGTATGGGTTCTTGCTGCTTTATTTACACTGTGACTGTTTAGTTTAATATTACACCTCTTAAAACACCTTTACGTGACTTACAGCATGGGAGGATTCTTATAGTCGGTATAACCGTTACCACCCGAGTTAGAAACACGCAAGCCCTCACCAAGTATCGATACTAATAATATCCAAAGACAGTAGTCTCTTGCATGTGCTTGTGTCAGTTCTCACATGAGTATCAATTTGATTTTGCAGTTCTCGGATAGGGACAATACAGGACTGGCGTTATAGAATGATATTTTTTGCTTAAAGTGACAGATTTCTTAATTTCCTTATATTTATATTTAAGTCTATAATGTGATACATTAGTGACAAAACATTTTGGATTTGGAAACACTCCTTTCAATTCAAAATAAATCTTTAATAATTTATCAACAGTTTTTTACTCATTTACAGGTTTTTTCAATCAAAGGCCTTATTGTAAAATGTCAAAAAATAAGTTTTGTCACTAACTCAGTCTCGTTATACTTAAAAATAACTCTAAGGAATTAAGGCAGATTCCCAGGTTGATATCCCATGGTAAAATCATACAATTTCGTGTTAGGTATTTAGATTTTTGGTATATTTTTAAGTTTTTACCAGGAATCACTGTTCTGGCAACATATTCATAAAACTGTTAAACTGCGCTTGTTGAGTATAAAAATGTTTTGCCAACTCTTTACACATGCTAGGAATTTCGTATAACTGGTCACTTGATACAACAATAAACTACTTCAATCAGGAGTTCTGCTGGATAATTTGTTTGCCGATACCTCGCAGTATTTAACTCTCCTTTCTCCCATGCTTTAACCGATTCTGGAGCCGCCCCTGTTCCGTCATGACCTTTGTGTCTAAATTTGCTATTTTAACAAAGAAGTCATACAAAGTCCTCCGTTAAGGGTAGTGTCAACCTTGAGCTTTCCGATTATACTATTTTGGTTTGTACTTTGCATGACTGTAAAGATACATTTCTAGAAGAAAATTGGACTATGAACCCGATGATGGCATTATATTAATCGTAAAACTTGCCCATATTTGAGAAAAATACTAAAAAAAATGATTTTTTGTTGCCCCAAAATTTCAGACAGCATAACAAAAACAATTTGAATTTTCATGATTTCTTATGTTATTTTTAGAAACTAGACACATTTGTCTAGGGACATTTTTTTTCATTTTTTAAAAATAGAGCTTACTTTTCGAAATAAAGGAAAACTGTCAAACTTGATTTTTCCTTTCTTTTCCAAAATTTGAGTATATATTGGAGAATGTCTTTAGTTAGAAATCGAAAAATGAAAATTTATAAAACCGTCCCTAGAGAATACCAATTGCTATCGTAGGAAAGTTAAACCTTAACCTTTTTTCACTTCGTGTATTTTTTGGAGTTATCTTGTCCTGACAAATTTTCCAAATTTTTGCGAAAATTGAACATTTGAGAAAATCCGTTGTTTTTCGAAAAAAAGGGACTTTGCACGCCTTTTCCAGCTGTCTCTTTCTCGAATAACTCTTATCTTTGAACTTCAAAATTGAGTATGTTGTGTAAATGAATCAAACATCTTTTGTCTCCAACTCCAGAATTCAGAGAATTGAAATTTCATCTGTCCTTAAATATCGCTTTTGTTCATTTTCAAATATGTGTTTTTCGTTTTTTTTCAAATGGCGTTCGCGCAAAAGTACATTTAAGGTGAATGACCCTTCAGAGGGGTAAATACAATCTACAAATTGAAACTGGAGGTAGAACTTTACCTTTCTTTGCTTTTTATTTGATGACAATCTGAGCTTCCTTTCAAAAGTTATGACGAACTGTAACTTCGCAAACTTGAATCACTTATCATATTTCTTATTAATTTTTATTTGGTTTTCTCAAGCTGCGATAATTTTAATTTTTTCCACTTAAAAAATTCACATCTTCAAAAAGTAATAAGCTTTTGATCCTCTAGTTTCCACAATTATCTGTGAAAATTGAAGCGCTGTTTATCTAATTGATAATAAAAGTAAATAGCATTTCTAAATATATTAAAACTTAAAAACGTGTTTCTAGACTCATTGCCGATATCTCGACGTGCTTTTAAGGACATGTAATCCTCGTAACAAGGATTTCTCAAAAACGATTATCTTAGAGAGATGGGATAAAAGCAATTAAAACATACTTATTGGACTATTCATGAACTAGAATCATGCCCACTTCCCCAGGAGAACCTGATTTAAGGGGGGTCTTGTGCACTAGCACAATAATTATTTTTTCCTGTCTTGTCCAAGGACCTCCCTTTAACCAAGTTTCCATAGTGCGAATGCATTATTCTATTCCTGGCGCTATGTCCCGGCTATTTCACATTGGCAGGCCGTTTTCCACAGCCGTTGAATTATTATCTTGATCCCGATAATACTTCTGCTAATTCACAAATGCCTTCGTTTTGTGATACACGGACTTTTCGAGCTTAACCATTCACAGGTATGGATTACTAGCCGTTACCATGCAAACTGTTAAACTCTCATTTTTTGAAATGGGGGGCCGCGCACCTGCTTTACACCTTAGCATTCTGTTTGGTCCAGTCATGCCGCAACGAAAGTCGTTTGCGTCATTGAACTCTTTGTCATTAAGGGGGTTGGGTCCGAATACTTCCCGTCCATAAATTTTCCTTCAAACTTCGCATAAATACGGTTTCATCGATATGATCGAAAATGCAAGAAAAAAATCGGGGATCACCGATTTCATTTTGAAGTTTACAACCATTGCAAATACACATTTTTCGCCAACGTAACTACATAAGTCTATGGAAACATCATTTTTTCGAGGACCTTTTTGGGTTATAGCTAAAAATTTAGCCATAATTTTGTTGTTATTTTTTTATATAAGTTGCGCACCATCCATGTCAGCTTTCCTAATAAAACAAAAAAATAATGGGGCACGAGTACCCTTTTGAATTTCATGCGAAATCCTATTTTTCTTGAAAAAATTGAGCCCCTTGCGACATCTTAGTGCGTACATCCGCCAAAAAACTCAGAATAATACGCAACGTGTTGAGCGCGTGTCTCTGCACGATCAGCGAGTATCCGTTCTTTCGGTTTAAGCCTATAACATTCGCTTTCCACCTTTTTTTTTATCTTTTATGTTCTGAATCCGATTTCGCGTTATCACTGTTTGTTAAATCCTATCTCTGCAGTGTTGGTGACATGAGAGGCGGCATACCCCGGTTTTAGACCTATTATATTCGTGTTGATAGATTTTGGGTCTTAAAAGACCGCATGTCAATGAGGATTCTTCACCTGCCCCTCGAATTTAAACAGGAATTTTCAAATTGGAAATAACTGTATGGGAGCGGCAACACTATCGAAGGGCCCACCGTCCCCACCAATAAGCAGCAAACATTTTTTCCAGCACAAATGATCCAACCCACATTCGAACATTGGGTCCTAAAAGCTTTTTCTCTATCTGGAAAAATAAAGTACGAATTAACCAAAAATATGCCCTAATAAAATAATATGCATAGGCCCAATGAATATCGGCTGACTCGTAATACATAGTACATATTTACGCAATGAAACTAATCAATATATCAATTTTTCAACAGTGAAGCATCAGAAATTATATATGTTGTGATGAAATGGGGGACTAACAATACTCAGAATTCATGTCAATTTGGGTAATTTTACTGCTGATACTAAGGGGACAGCCACAAGACTGTTCGCGACAACTGTGCGGACAACACCTCAATGGGGAGAGCCATTTTTCCTCCCCCCTCCTCATCCCTCAAAATGCCAAGAGAAACAAATGAAGAAAACCATAGTGTTGACAAGGACATTCTTATTCAGTGGGCGGTGTTCTATGTTCACAAGAAATTTGATTGGAGAGAGGTCAGAAGCCCGAGAAGCCCATCCATTCCTGCGATGGGGGTAGATAGGAGTCCATGGCTCGTGCGGAATAGATGAAGACAGCGCACACCGCGTCACATGAAGCGCCTAACTGGAAGCAAATATGGAAAACGAGACGGTAGTCTGAATCGTCCATGGCCTCGAAGGGAGATATATAGAGAGGCGACCGAGGAAAGCCGAAGCGGAGAAAGAGACAGGCCGATCCAGGCGCGCGGATAAGTAGAGCAGCGACTGCGTCGTGCATTCGCGTTGGTACGCAATGCAATTTACGCAGCGGGACGATCACCGCGCGATGACTTTGGGTTTTGGATTGAAACATGTTTTCAAAGAGGGTGGACTATTTAAATGAATAAAAAGAGAAGGATGTTAGACATATTTTTGACAAATAAATTATGTCAATAGAAGCAAAAATTACACATTTCTAAATAAGAATGAGAATAAAAGATGATATTTTTTGTTTTGGCTCCTTAGATGTTTGTCATAATGGATTGGGACATCCAATATTTAATCGTGGTAGATACCGGCACTGCCGGCATCCACCACTCAACATACTAAAGATGGCCAAAACAAAAAAAATCTAATCTTTTATTCTCAAAATAAAGGAAAGGGTGTTTCTGTCAAGGTCCGATGCGTCCACCTACTTCAGCGCGTTTCGCGCGTAGAAAAATTTTTTATTTTTGCGTACAAACTCTTGCTACGCGGGATGTTCGCTCTTGTTTTGTTAAGCGGCGGGCAAATCGAGCTTCAAGGCTGCGGAACTTTCAAGATATAGGCTTGGAACGATGCCAAAATTGCTATTATGACCCAAACTTTCTATATAAAAAAATTACTTTCAGAACCATTTCAGAGTGAATCCCGTTGTTTTGTGACACTTATTTTAGAAAAATGAAAGTAGTCCCCATTTTAAACGTGAGGGTGCCCATCTCTGATATTTGGCACAAATTAAGATCTTATCTATATACTGCTACCCTGAAAGATTTCAGTGAACCTAACCCGGTAGACATTTTGCCTCGCGAAACGTTTCATGCTTGGCATCGGCTTGGCAATTATGGCGCTATCCCGCCAGGTGCTTCTGATCTTGAACTATTTCGATAAGGGCCTTTCTAAAATATAATCTACATTAAAAAAATCAACATTCATGCAATTTAAGTCCTGGCCTGCTATATAATAAATAACATCACACGACTGTATGCTTCCCGGGGAAAAATCCATGAAAACCATGTGGTAACTGTAAAATATGAATGACAATTTTTTGAAGCGGAAGCCATACAACTTTAAGAAGGGGCGCCGGTCAGATAAGGTCTGGGGCAGGGTGCCTAGGCTTAACACTCAAATTCAAAATGATTATTTACTAAACTGTTTCGAATGTAAACCGATAGTAGGCCTAATATAGGTTGGCAGAATATCCCATAATTTTTTTCCCAGATTTTGAAGGAAATTTGTCTGTGGGCCTGATTTAAAAATTAGACGGCTCGGTATATCTCTCTAAATTCCCTTAGATTTACTTTTAAGTCTAAACCACATATATAGCAAGGAGATCCCGGCATGGTCGCGCTATTGGGGGTATTCGTAAATGGTCGCAAATGCATTTACTCGTCTCGGAATCTTGCGTTAGCGTATATGCGTGTTGGCGCGTCTTCATCGTTTAACTTGCAAACGCTTTGTCGTGGTACGCACCCGCATACTTCGTTACATTATTTTCGCCGTTTCATGATGCTGGCGCCTTTGTTTAGGCGGGGGGTGAGTGGACAAATAAGCCTTAACCCGGAAAAAATCCCTCTATCCATGATTTTGGTATCAAGGTATGCAGAGATCCATGCTCTATAACATATCAAAATCCGCAAAAATCCGCTTTGGGGAAACTTTTTATGAGTATTGAAATTTTCCTTCCCTTTTTAATACCACAATCGAGTACCTTCGTATATATCTTTGTGGTGGGGTGATATAACCATTCGAAATGCGTATCTGTGCGTGTAAGTGCACAGCGTGCATGTTGTCGCGATTAATTTCTTAGGAAGCGAGACGCGGTGATCCCGGCCGCGGAGGAAAGAAACCTCTGCGTGTGTTGTGTTGCTTGTCTAATAAACCTCCCAACGGGGAAAATGCCGGAAATTGGCCTAAATTGTTTTCAAAACTTATGAGAATCGTTGAAAAGGTATTTTCGAAAAAAAATTATCATAAAAAAAAACAGTTCAATTTAAAAAAAAAAAAAAAAAAAAAAAAAAAGCGTAATTTTATTTTTTATATGACTATATGCCTATATTTAAAAAATGCAATACCACATTTTATTTTCGAAAGACTGGTTTTATTTTCAAATGCTAAAGTTAATGCCGAGGTAAAAGTTATGCCATCAATAAACACAGTTTCCAAAGTTTCTTACTTTTTTGCCATGTAACTTTTCATGACTTTGAAGAATGTTGATGACAAATGGATGATAATTGCCGGCAGACCCGCGAACGACCCAAACTCCGTGTCAAACAAATGGTCGCTTTTGGCGAACATATACTTTTCTTTCTGCAAAAACATTTTTCCTCAAAAAGGTTTCAATTTTAATCCTTTGTACCCGGCAAGCGACTATAGTCGCTGAACGATCAAAATTTGTCAAATTTTGTTTCAAAACGGTCAAAATTATTAATTCTCCAGTGCATATTGAGAATCAGCATGGAAAATGCATCTAACTAGTCCAAACAAGCCTAGTCTTTGCTGATATTCTTTTTAGATGGCTTTCCAAGCATTTGTGGCGCCATCTCTAAAGCCACTCACATATGTGCTATATTACGTATACAGAATTGGCCAGGGTCGAAAGGGTTAACAAAATAATCATGCTGCACTCTAAATTTTGCAACGGATATTGTTTATGTACAAATGGTTGACCCATTTGTTTTACTCTAATGATACTATTTATGTAGCCAAAAGAACTTTGAATAGGCCTAAATCTTCTTTAGCGAAAATATTCCAAAAAGGAACGTAAAAGTTCACTTTTGAGGGACTAAAGTCTATTTTGTTAGACGAAATACGGCCTTTTGTCCAAAATAGTTCGCATTTCGGAAGTCTTGCACCCCCAAAGAAATTTCCATTCTAGATTGCAAGATCTCAATATTGATATCTGGATGGGTACTTTTTTGCTTATTCGTCTCGACGTTTTATATTTTTCGAAGCTTGGTGCCGCATTAATAACCTGTACACGTAAACTTCATTTTTAAAAAAATCAATGGCTGTCAAGTAACTGCCGTTAAGCAAAATTATCATTTTTAAAAGTATTTTTACATGGTATAACATTTACGACTGAGAACGTAAAATACTTGCTCACCCCCGATGTGGTCATCGTGTTCTTGTTGAAGATATCGGCCGCGTGCGCGGTTACATTCCGCAACGCGTGAGCGTATGTCGCGAATGCGCTGTTCGGACTGTTACACGAAACATTGCGAAATAATCCGAGTTCAACAACTATTATGACGAAGAAATTACTATACAAGATAATATCTAATCATGTCATACCAACATTTTACGTGTAAATCGTATATTCAACTCTCTTAGATGTAGATATAGGCCTATATTTTACTGATTCCTGTTGTTGTTTTTACATTCTGTATAAAAACTGTGATTTCACTGAAAAAAATGTGAATTTTAAACGGTGAAAATGACAGTCATTTGCTAATTTTCTGTATAAAGTTAACCGTTTTTTACGAGATGTACGTTGTAAAAATATTGTAGGCCCTACATATTACAGTATTACACCGGCATTCTTTCTGCCAACAAAATACGGTAAAAATAATCTAATTAAAACACTTGAAAATGCATTTTATTTAACCAGTAAAAGTTTTTTACCCTATTTTGGCAGAATGGATGCCCGTATATAAATACTGTAGAAATTTAAAAAGAGACCCACGTTTAAATTTATTCTTAATAGACTTTTCTATAGCATTTCCAAACTTAGACTGTAATAACTCACCAAAAGTTCAAAACATTATAAAATATATATTTGGTGAGTTATTCCAGAGTTTGAGAATGTATAGAGAATAAAAAATAAAAAAAAAAACATTGCCGACCACCCCAACTTTGTAAACCTGTCCACCAATGTATATTTTTTTAATTGTATACATACCTGTAAAATTTACAGTTTGTTGTAGAAATATACAGTCGAAACCTATTTACCGTTTTCACCGCATTTTTGACAGACTGGATGTCGTATAATACTGTAAAATATAGTAGTAATTTAGTATAATTGACAACTTATAATAGAATATTAATGATATTACAGTGACGTAGGCAGCCTTGTGGTTCTCAGGAGCAAAAGACCGGTTAGAGGAAAATCGGAGAGTAAATAAGATCCAAAAAGGGCAGATTTTGCATTTTCCTCAATTTTTTTTGGGGAGGGTGGGAGGGGTGCGAAACCGGTGCACTTCCCTCACTCCCCCTACTAACATTCTTTAATATTTGAATAAATAACTACAGATTTAAATTTAGTCATAATAGGCCTGCAAAATTTAATATGAAAATACAATATTCTGCTATTATATTTTCAAATACCAGCAAAATGCTGTCATCTGTAGCCTTTTTACAGTGTATTACTGTCCATTCAATTAGCTTAGACCCTCGGTTTTTAATTAATATTAGAGAAGGTATTAGTGCCGGGAGAAAATCGTGAAAGAAAAGTTGGTATTCATCTAATTACCCAACAAGATTTTGAAGATGCGTGCTGAAAAATATTTCTTCATACCCAATTCTATTCAATTTCTGCGATTTTTGGCCATCAATCGGCAAGGAATCGGAATCAGCCGAATATTCGTAATGAGCATAAACTTTTTCAGGAATGTTCCATTTATAAGATAAGTGTGTAAAACGACAGTAGAAAACATTGATCGATATCATCAACAATGCTTGTAATGTATAAATAGCGTCTATTTTATTCCCGGGATTTTGAATGTAGTCAATCATTGCCCTGATCAACTTTTGTGTTATTCATGGTGTGTTTATAGATATGATGCATGCGACATCAAAGTTTACAAACGCAACTTAGCACCTGGTCTACTGACATGATCGAGATGCGAAGGACATCACAAAAGCACAAGCCTTACAGGTGCTCACGCATACCGCCGGACAGCGCTTTGTTCCTTACCCGGCGGTGATGTCACATGGCACATCTTCTATACAAAATATGTCGCTTAAAACTTTCAAAGAAATACAAATACAATACATTCTTTGTATTATGTCCTTTTAAGAGAAGATGACACAATATGAGCATTGGTCACTGACCGACCAAGATCTTCTGGTCCGCCGATTCTGGTCCGCTGCATCAATAGTCGCTTCCCACCTCGTATGTATAATACCAAAGACCACCTCACACGTCATTTGTTAATGGTACCAGACGATGGACAGACCATTTGCAACTTTGAGGTGAAAAGGGTCAAATTTCAATAGAATTGTAGGTAAAATTCCATCCATATGTTTTGAAATTTAAAAATCCTGTTGGGTAATTTCGTGAATACAAACTTTTCTTTCACGATTTTTTCCCTACACCGCTACTTTCTCTAATATTAATTAAAAACCGAGGGTCTAAGCTAATTGAATGGACAGTATAGGTAGAAATCACAGTATTTTTATTTCCAGCTCGTAGACTACCCCTCAGCTCGTAGACTACCCCTCAGCATTGGCGGAAAAATTTTCACTTGGTACTTTATCTTAAAAGAAATATTGGACAGCAATTAAGTTTGGTGATTTGGCACACGAAGTTTAATTCTTCGGAGTAAAGATTCCGACGAGGAAAAGCTCAAAACGCAAGATAGTGTCAACGCGTTTTTTCATAAATCCACGCCATTTTTATCGTATTCATTCCTTTTTAATACTGCATATGATAACAAAAATATTGTGTTCTATTTTTGACATTATTTTTGTTACTGTTTATAATGATTGATTCTTTCTGCAGCTTTTTTTGTAAAGGTAAACAATTTTGATATATAGTTAAAATGTTTATTTCAGCCATCCATGTTGTTTTTCCTACTTATACTTGTCCTACTTGTCTTGTTTTCTTACTTGTTCCTGTACCTTGGATTGGAATATTTCGTTTTCTAGATAAATAGCAAATTATAATTGCTTTATTTATATTTATTTTATTTATCCATGTTATTCAAGATGTTTTACCGAATAACTATACGTTTTAACATTTAATCTATCAGTAAACTTAAGAAAGTAATCCCGGGTTCGTAAAATACCAGTCAAAAACAAAAGTCAAAATAGGCCATTTCGTTACAATGCGTAGAGATATGTGTCTGTTGTGAATAGTTTACGCTAACAGTGCGTATGCTCTTATATGGTTTTAAATGCGCGAAAATAACGCTCGCGTGAGTCGCGTGTAGAGTTTTGCGTATCAGCGCAACCGCATTAGCAATAGAACTTTCTGAAAAAACGTTATCCTACGAAATTTGAAAGAGGGCGATATTCAAATACTTATAAAAAATTTTCCCCAAAGCGGATTTTTGCGGATTTTGGATATGTTATAGTGTAGAATCTCTGGCATAAATTGATACCAAAATCATGGATAGAGGATTTTTTTCCGGGTCTTCTGCTCTCACGCCCCGCCTAATTTTGCATGTCGACAAAAAAAGCATCGATTGTTTATTTTTATGATAATTATCAAAGAATATAGAGTTCACACTGTAGAGAAGCTGTTGCTTCAGCCTGGGTCGTTGACATGTTTTTTACATAATCAGCGGTCTTTTCTTGTCTAGAGTCGGGCCAGAGCTAATTTACGTTTGGATAGCGAAAGTGATATGAAGGAAAAAAAAGTACTAAACGAAGTTATGAATCCTCTATAAAGTTGTAAAGCACAAAAACACTCGGCAAGTTGAGTCCTCAAGTATATCAAAAGGGACCGGATTTAGCGAACATGCACTGTTGAAAAAAATGGTAAATTTTACAGTATTACGGACGTCCATTTCTGCCAACAAAATACGGTAAAAGCGTCAGTATATTGTAAAATAGAATTAAATCATAAAAACACTAAAATGTATTCGTTAAGTTATTACAGTTTTGAGAACATGCATGAATTAAAAACAAAACACTGACGCCCACTAATGTAGAACTTTTTTACATTGTGTACTCATAAAATTTACAGTTTGTTGTAAAAATCTACAATCAAAACCTGGTCAAAACCTGTAAAATTTGCATTACCGTATTTTGTTGACAGAATGGATGACTGTATAATACCGTGAAATTTACATTTTTACTGCACTCTGTATTAGCAATTCACAATAGTATATTTGATATTGCACATTATTGTTAAAATGAATACGAGGCTACATTTTTAAAATTTAGTCATATGGCCTGAAATTTTCGACCTAAAAATACACTTTGCTGTATTTCCCAATACCCGCAAAATATGGTATTCTATAGCCTTTTCATACTATGGCGACCAATAACTTTCAGGGTAATTTTACACTTAGGTCTACCGTCCCTAAGCCATGAACTGAGTTTTTTTTTCAATAAATAAGGCGCCTCCTGATAAAAACAATTTATGAAGTTAGGTGAACTTTGGTGAATGTACTAATATTATTTCAATCACCTAAAAGCTTTTTAACAGCCTTGTGACACTTTCCCTAATCAGACAAAACGTTTTTGTCAACAGCCGTTTAAACTGTATAAAAAAAAAATGGCTGGATTACGGAATACCCTATAAAGTTCCCGTTTTACGGAGAAGTAGATAACTGGTTTATAAATAAGGCAGCCCATTTATTTTCACATTTGCTCTTAACTGGGAATGTACAGCATCCAGTAATAATATTGCTGTTCTACGTGAAAACAGACTTGCATTTCACAAATAAACACACGACGGGTCGGCTCCGTAATATAAATACAATAGTTTACGATTTTAACCTAAATTTAAGGCATTGTATACCTATTTTATTTTTTAATTATCAAAGGCTGTACGTCCTTTACAGTGTTGCTCTGGTGCTCTGGGGGCGATTGTTAACGGGCCATTCTGTATTAAATATTATTTTGGAAAACAATCTCCAAAAGGTCCTGTGGCAAAGTGGCTATAATATATACACATATTAACCTTTTTTCAATATTAAAGTTGGTGACCCGTCGACAACACCCCTACCCCCCCCCCCACACAACACACACACTTACTCCTATCAAAATTGAGATTTTGTTATCAGAAGAAATGTCAAATTCTCTCGTGATCCCATGAATTTAAGGCTTTGAAATGTTTCCTTTGACGTGTGAACAAAAACGTCGTGTGGGTCGACCAACATTAAAAAACACAACACTGGCCAAGTTCATTCACATTTTTGCTACCTACTATTCAACCAAAATCGATGATTTTCGCCCAATTTTTATTGGTCCTCGTTTTGAGTTTTAAAATATTGGGCTCGACTACGTCTCACCCCATATTTTCCAACTCATTACACAACCAATAATAATGGGCTCAATCAATCCAATTCTATACCCAAATTAATCAATATGTTTTTGGTGAACATGTGAGGAAGAAAACATTTGTTCGCATCATAATTGTTTTTTAATGATTCCCATCATACACAATATATAATAAGGGAAGGTATTTGGCCCACAGACCACGCCCACTCTAACCATGACAAATGTGAGCGGAAGACGGAAATTTAAGGTGGCTGTGAAGTCAGGAACTTAGTCCAAATGACAGTTTTTAGTTTTTTTTCATGTTTAAGAACGGCATTTACATGTTTTTCTTTCCCATATATTTTAAACAGAATCTATATCTATTTATTTTTTTCCTCTATTTTGTTTCATTTTACTTTACTATGTTACACATTTTTTGACCAAGAACAATCACATGGGCTGAAATGCAAAAGGGCGGTTAAAGTTCGCTTATTACGCAATACTCGCCTGTGCAATTCGGCGCTCGCGATGTAATGAGCGCATCAGAACCGCCTTGATGCATCGATTCGATATGACCGCACACCCATGGTACTTGTATGCAATTGTAAAATGGTTGCCCACGTGACGTGCTTTTGCAAACAGAATGGGATTTAAATTTCACGATTTGAGCCTCATAATTTGTTGAATTTTGATCATTAAGTATCCAGATTAAGCAATTTGACCTGGTGCAGCAGTAGTGTGAAGAATAAGAGTTGAAACGCTTGTGTTTTGGAATAAGCTATATTTTGTAGCGAAATGGGACAATATTTTGGAAAAATGGCGATTTTCTCTGTGTTCACTTTCGGCTATAATTCCGTGAGTTTCGGTTCCCAGTTACTCGAATTCCATATCAGCAACAGGTGAAGTGAAACGCATCGTATAGAGCATATCAAAATCTAGGGTCGGTCATTTTTTTAGTTTTTCATTTTTGGTTAAAATCGTGATTATGTCAACCTTTGACAATCTTGGCGTTGTTCCAAATTGAAACGCGGGTTTTTGGATTTTTGGCAATAATTTGATAAATAGGCAAATTTGAAAAAGGGGAAATACCGACCCTAGAACTAAGACTCTGGAAGACAAAAACGAACAAGGCACATTTTATAACATTTCTAGATTTTTTATAGTAACCAAAAAAAATGGTGCAAAGCTCCATTTTTTAATGATTTCTCAAAATCCGTATTTTGGGGGAAATAATGTCTATTTGGATTCCTTGGTCATTTTCCTCTCAAATATGTTATACTTTTATATATGTTGGAACATCATTAAGAGTACGGCAAAAAACCAGTTCCTTTGAATTCCTGACGTCACAGCCACCTTAAGGGGTATAGAGGATAATTGAAATCGATTGATTTTCTTAGTTTTTGATATATGGTATTTTAATTGGTGTCGGTGACAAATCTGAAATAAAAATGGGGGGTCACCGACTTAATTTTTGAGCTATAGGCTATTCAAAGTGTATTATTTTCGAAAGTTTGTACAGAGCTCTATGGAACACCGGAAATGTGTGCCGTTTTCCAGGCATAAAATATAAAAAATCGAACGATTTTTTGATTTTTCTACTTATGTTAAGACCCTTTATAAGATCTTTGGTCGGCGCACTAAAAAAATGGGGGTCAACGACTTAGTTTTCTAGAAAACGACGAAATAGAACCTAAAAATGCAATTTTCCCTTCAAGTGCATCCTGTTTGCATGAACTAAAAGCGCACAATTGCTTGCGTATTGACGCACGGAAATAAGCGCAAACCCATGCAAGTACGCGTTCAGCAAGCGATTGCCCTCTTGTTCAGAGCAGGAAGTCAATAATAACCTCTGTGTGGAAGTGGATAGGGTTGAGGCATATCTGTTGGTTGAGCGGGAGAGTGAGTGAGTGAGTGATGAGTGAGTGAGTGAGTGAGTGCGTGAGTGAGTGAGTGAGTGAGTGAGTGCGTGGTGAGTGCGTGAGTGACTGAGTGAGTGAGAGAAGGAGTGAGTGGCATCGCGAACATTTTCGCGGTGAACTGTGCATGCATCACCTCACCTAAGAAAGTCCCCTACTCTCCTGACTGCGATTGCGTAATGTCAGCGCAACTGACACGCAAGTACGCAGAATGCCCTTTTCTATTATCCTCTATAACCCTTAACACCGCGAGCACCTTTCTATCTTTGTGCCATGCAAAATCTTTACGCAACCACTGCGGTTACGTACTAGATGCTCACGGTAATCGCACATGCCTCCGTTCGTTTTCCTTTTCGCGTGTTTCTCTGGTAAAACACAATACCCCCCATACGCGCGTATTTGTGGCGACAAAGATTTTGTACAGGCCGGCATATCAGACCTGGGATCTCCTTTTCTATATCTGTGTCAAACTGACTGATATTGTGACAACACTCTTGAGACTTAAAACGAGGCTTTATATCAAAATAAATCTTGAAATGGTTTATAAAACAGTTTTAACCCTTTAAAATAGGTTTGTTTTCAAATCAATAAGACTTAATTTAAATAAGCCTTTACATGGATTTAAATTTTTTTAGTCCAAAAAAGTTTGTCACTAATTTCGTCTGTTAGACTACAAAATAATCTAAGGAATTAAAGAGAAAAGGGTATAGCTAAGTGTATTTCCGCATAGTTCAACACGTTAAAGTATATAGCCCTAAGGATGGGGAGCAAATTTGGTTTCATTTTTTGGTAGGCCCTATATATTTTCGTTCAAACAAATCCTGCTGTCACAATCGCTACTCTCTAACCAAAAGTGAGATCCCGGGCCTATCCATCTTGATCTGATTTTTCTAGGGCCAATACAAGACCCGCATTTCAAGTATTGCATGCTTGAATCAAGAAAACCATCACTTCAATAAGTTTACTTTACTTTCAGTCCAGTCCCGTACGCAGGGTGGTGCGGGGGTGCTGTCGCACCCCCCCCCCCCCAAAGTCCACAAAGGGGCAAAAAGTCCACTTTTTGCTGAAAATTTTTGATAAAATTTATATTTTTAAATTTATAGAAATTTTTGACACGA